>LPNX010596650.1:961957-1021871 GCA_001517045.1 Pseudotsuga menziesii
TAAACCCTTCTCACGTATATACATAGGTTTGACCCATAAAACTATGTACATCGGGATGTGTGCAAAAGACCAAATTATTTTGGAGTTTTCCTTGATGTGGATCTGACTCAGTAGTCTCCTGGCCTTCCATATGCCTTGAGATTGCTTGGATTCGACCCTTCATTACCCCATTGAAGAGCTATATAAGGAACCCTTTGGATACATTGAAGGAACGAGGAATTGAGAGCAAGAGAACTATAGTCCATTGTTGCCAGAGCTTATACTTGAGTCTACATCCCTTTGTCCCTTGGAACACTTTTGTTTTATTCCCAAGCTTTCCTTTTGCTTGTGAGCTTGCTATCAAGAAATGGAGGATTGAAGTGGTGGAGTCCCAAGTGGGGGACTCAGTTTCTTCGATTCGTAGATGTGCAGATAGAGGTTGTCTCTATTGTAATCTATGTTTTATATTATTAGAAATATATTTTCCTGTCCAATAATGTGTATTTGAATGAATATTTGATGCATGGATGATTTTAAATACTTATATGTTATTGATTATATATTCTAGAGTAGGTCTAACATGATTATATATAGCATTCTTGTATTGTTTATTGAATGTTGAGGAAGCATTTTATCAATTCAAGATGGATTTGGAAAGCTCAACGGGGATCTACATCAATCGTTCGGAATAAGGTACGAATCGAGATCCTTTAGTGTTAGATATTTGGTTTCTCTTGCATATAGGAAAGGATTGATTTCTGGAGTCAAGCTGTCTGTTGTGGTACCCCAAGCCATAGGAATTTCTCTCCGTAGCATAATTGGTGACTCTGCTAAGGACATTCCTTGTTTTTCTTAGGGGTTTGGGGGCACAATGTGCTTGATATTATTGACTTGCTCTTTGTTTCTCCTTGTTTCTTTGTTGCATTTTATAGTGTGTTCATCCATTGACACTCCCCTTTATTGGTTTGACCCTTGGCTTGATTTTTACCACTGTCTTCTCTGTATACGCAGGTTTTTGGCCAAAAGTCGCGTACATATGCATATTTTTGGCCAAAAGTCACATATACACATAGGTGTTTGGCCAAAATCCGCGTATACATGCAGCGTTTTGGACAAAATTCATGTATATACGCAGCTGTTCTTTAAACAGTCACATACATCCTCCCTTTTGGTGAGTTTGATGTTGTGGGAAGTTGTTGGGTGGGTTGTGAGTGTGGTTGGGTCTTCCTTGGGTCTAATGTTGTTTTTTGGATGCTTCTTTTGTGATCAAAGACCACTTTTTCAATGATTTTTCTTTGAAAGTAGTTTTAGTCATTTATCCTTTTTGTTTTTCCATTAGTGCATTACTCTTTTTTGCCTCGGTGTCTTGCTGGGATTTTGTTTTATACTTGCTGTAGAGACTGATAGTTTTAGATGACTTTTATTGCATTTTTCATTCTTTTGTATTGAAAAATACAAGGTAGTTGCATTTTTTGCATATGGATTTGAGGAGGTACTTGCATTGGATTGCTTGGATGAGAGTTTTATTTAGGCTTTCATATAGGAAGGATTGCATTGGCATTCAGAAAGGAATATATATTTATGCATCTCATGTAGTGGCATACCCTGTTTTTCATTTGACAAAGATTGCACTTAGCATTGTTTGTTATGGTGTGCACTTTTATTCCACTGCTGAGTCTTCATATCATTAGTTGCATGACCATTTCCCTTTGAGTAATTATAGCCAAATAAAATCGATGCTTAATTAAAATGGATTACACTATTTTCTTTTATAGGGTACACCAACAAGATTGGGTTTTAGGGTCTTGGAATAGTTCATTGTGAGTAAATTCTCCAAGACCACTAAAAAACAACATGTATGTGTCTGTCCAGGTGAGAGTGTGAAATTCCTTGGTATAATTAGTGTTTCTCAGGATCCCCATCTTACAAGGGAGTTAAGCATGAGGCAGTGTGAGAATTTATTGATTGGGATGACCCCTAGTCATAACTGAGTAGCACCAGAGATATTTCCAAGATTTTATTCGTATCTGGGGGCTCTTTCGAGAGTTTCGAGCTTTGATACCCTGCCCATACAGTCAATCCCACCTGTGACTATTTTCCTGAGCATTGATTATATTGAGGTGACCTTAGTTTCCTTACCTAGGTTATCGAGGGGGTACTTTGTAGGGGTAATTCTGTAGGTGTCTCGACTAGGTTGGGGTTGGACAACATAGTCGCTTTATGCATTGAAGCCGAGGGCCACTATAATTGGTTACGTACCTCCGCTTGTAGTGTATGGGAGTTTCGAGCCTCTCCTAGGTAATACATACTTGCTACATTAGGGAGCTCACATATCCTCCCCTTGGTTTGCTTGTATTTTGGTTGTAGATTTTGTTAGGAGTGTGCTCTTTGTGCCCTAGTTGGCCTTTTGGATTGCGGTTACTTGAGTATATTTATTCTCTCTTGAGTTTGGGTCCTTTTATTTTTGGAATGCGTAGTATCCTATCACCCATCCTTAGTCCTAGTACGGACCCTAGTGTCAGACTTGGGGGCATCACAACCCCTTACCCTGCTCATATATTTGGGAGTGGTCACATTTTGCCCTCTACTCCATTTGTGGAGGATGTTGACTCCATTCTCTTGGTATTTATACCAGTGGTCACCCTCACGGGGGTGGAAGTGGATGCATGAACATTGGGTCTACACCTTACTTTCCTTTTTATGTCTCATCGTTCACCACATTGTTTCCTTTCGGTGCAATTGTCATGATCATTCCTCCCTATATCCTATATTTTGGATTCTTTATTGACTATTTTGGGTTGTTTTGGACTAATATGGTTATCATGTAGGGTCTCGCTTTTGTACACTCTCTCCGAGGTTTCGACCCATTTGTTCCTATCACAGGTATCATGTCTAAATTGGCATATAGGTTAGGATTTCACATCTGCTTGCAGTTTGCATGACCTTATCACCGTTTCATTTTAACCTTAGGTATGAACCCATTCCATGGTATCACGAAACCTTCATGCTGCTGTTAGAAGTGATATTATGTGAATGGTAGAGCTTTCCTATACATGGGTGTCCTAGTTATCTTCCCTTTGCATTTGGTACCCATGTTGTGAGTCCTCTCTTAGGTCTAGGAGTCCTTCATATAATACCTCCATGAATTTAAGCAAGAGCTTCATACTCCTCTTGATCTTTTTTTTGGCCCTTTTCCCCAGGAATGACTTATGTCAAGTTGTAATTGCATTATCATGAGTTTTTCTTGCCTCATTGAGCCTTATGTCAGCTTCCCTGACTTTGAGTATCGACCATATAGCCTGAGCTTGTCTCATACTAGCCACGTAGAGCCATTATATATATCCTTTACAGATTGATTCCCTATTTTTACTGGGAGGGGACTTTCCCCCGAGTGTCTCTATCCTACACATGTGTCCTTGCATTGAGCAGAGGTATGTTTCGCTGCTTGGAACTAGTTTGTTTTCCTATTTGACACTCATCTCCTCCTAGTCTGTAACTATAAAGCACTTTTATTATTTTTCAAGCTTTTCAAAATATTTGAAAAAGTCCAAAAAAATAAAAAAACCAAAATGCTGGACAAAAAAAGATGTTATCTTTGGCAGCAATCGAGTCATGTCTCCTTTGGACAGAGCACTATTTATCACATTCGTTGGTTGGGTTAATAGTTTGAATTTAGGAGTTGTACTCTTTTATCTGAGTTTATCTCCACTGATTGGTTAAGCTTCCAGTCCCTATGGAGCCTTTGTTGATGCCTCCTATGTCGCAGAGATGTCCCATTTTTGTATATAGAGTCTATGCTTCCTACACTCAGTCACCATTCACCTTTATGCTCTTGTTCAAAGGAAGTTGAAACCTAAGTCAACCATTCCTCATTTATCTTGACTTTGCATGTCAGCCATTCCTAGTACAGTTACTCATTCGTGCACCTTCTGATCGAGTCCTTCCACATTATACAGCTTTGCTGAGTACCTCGTTTTGGATGATGGGGATGCCTTAATGCCCTCCTTCCAGTAGATTTCATCCCATCGACTTCAGATCATTTATTCTGGGATAGGAATCTAGAGTCATGTTTGAGTGCCTTGAGACTTGTAGTTATCAGTGGCAGGTTCTCTCACGATCGACAGTTTTTGGGAATATATCAATGTCCCCTAATCAATGGATTCTCTCAAGTGTTTGACCTCAACACATTTATTTACACTCGTTAGTTTGCACTCTAGTACCATGATTCCCATTTTCATTATTGGTGGGTGATCTCGCGTCTGTTAATGGTATACATCAATGATCGGTAATCAGACGATGGAATACTATGTTCGACCTCGACACCTCTATTCACATAGTAAGACACGTACTCATAGCGGTTTATGTAGAAGTCCTTCTAGATTGGTGGCATCTCTTATATGCTACCTCCTTGATCGTGCCAGTGTTCATGAGATTTCAGCTCTCGTGACTTGATTCCAATATATGTTAGACATTTCCAGCCATTATGGAGATCTTCATCTATTATATACCTTCAGTCTTCATGGAGATCATGATCCTTTGTATATACTCATCATGGAGATTCTGATCTATTTATATTGTACGTGGCGATGACCACACATGTCATATTGTATCATGCCTATTCATGGCCATTGTACTCTTATGTATCCGGGACTGCTATATCTATTTGCAGTTATGTGTAGAGTTGTATCATTGTATAGTGCTGATTGGATGGCCAGTTCTTCCACTAGGTTCTTCATCACTTCACTTCTGGGATGGACTTATAATGTATTTAGGCCATCGTATGACCCCTATGACCTCACACATTAGGGGGCATCTATTATAGATGATTTTACCACACATGGTGAATCAAACTTGTATGGCCTTCCCTGTCCCTCTATAGACTCCTTAGACCCCATGGACCATTTTTGTACCTTTGATGTTTCCAAGATCATCCCTAAAAACATGCAAAAATTTCCATACATGACTTTTAAACCCTTTCTCGCGTATATATGTGGGTTTGACCCCTAAAAATGCGTACATCGGGATGTGTGCAAAAGGACAAATTCTTTTGGAGTTTTCCTTGATGTGGATCTGACTCACTTGTCTCCTGGCCTTCCATATGCCTTGAGATCACTCAGATTCAACCCTTCATTACCCCATTGAAGAGTTATATAAGGAACCCTTTCGATACATTGAAGGCATGAGGAATTGAGAGCAAGAGAACTATAGTCCATTGTTCTCGAAGCTTATACTTGAGTCTGCATCCCTTTGTCCCTTGGAGCAGTTTTGTGTTCTTCCCAAGCTTCCCTTTTGCTTGTGAGCTTGCTATCGAGAGATGGAGGATTGAAGTGGTGGAGGCCCAAGTGGGGTACTCAGTTTCTCCGATTCGCAGACGTGCCGACAGAGGTTGTCTCTATTGTAATCTCTGTTTTATATTAATAGAAATATCTTTTCCTGTCCAATAATGTGTATTTGAATGAATATTTGATCCATGGATGATTTCAAATGCTTATATGTTATTGATTATATATGCTATAGTAGGTCTAACACGATTATATATAGCATGCTTGTATTTTTTATTGAATGTTGAGGAAGCAATTTATCAATTCAAGCTGGAGTTGGAAAGCTCAACGAGGATCTACATCAACCATCCAGAATAAGGTACAAATCGAGATCCTTTAGTGTTAGATATTTGGTTTCTCTTGCATATAGGACAGGATTGATTTCTGGAGTCAAGCTGTCTGTTGTGGTACATCTGCGAATCAAAGAAACTGAGTCCCCCACTTGGGCCTCCACCACTTCAATCCTCCTTCTCTCGATAGCAAGCTCACAAGAAAAAAGTGAGCTTGGGAAGAACACAAAAGTGCTCCAAGGGACAAAGGGATGCAGACTCAAGTATAAGCTCCGGCAACAATGGACTATAGTTTTCTTACTCTCACTTCCTCATGCCTTCAATGTATCGAAAGGGTTCCTTATATAGCTCTTCAATGCGGTAATGAAGGGTCGAATCCGAGTGATATCAAGGCATATGGAAGGCCAGGAGACAAGTGAGATGGATCCACATTAGGGAAAACTCCAAAAGAATTTGGCCTTTTGCACACATCCCGATGTATGAGGTTTTAGGGGTCAAACCCACGTATATGCACAAGAAAGGGTTTAAAAGTCATGTATGGAAATTTTTGCATGTTTTTAGGGATGATCTTGGAAACATAAAAGGTACAAAAATGGTCCATGGGGTCTAAGGAGTTTGCAGAGGGACAGGGAAGGCCATAAAAGTGTGATTCACCATGTGTCTTAAAATCAGCTATAACAGATTCAAAATTAGCTATAACCTACCTAGGAAGACTCAAAATACATTTTATATATTACTTTTGTGGGTACTATTGCCCTAACTTAGAATGGAGGTTTTACCTCATGAATTTTACATGACCAATTACATCAAGGACATCTCCGAAAGGAGGAATAAAGTCTATGAAGGAGAAATACAATAAAATTGCAATAGAATATCTTCTAAAGTTACAATACTTTAACACTCCCTATTAACTAGGAAGATATTCTACATCAACAACAACCATCATCACAACTGTACAACTAGATGGTGAATCTCTATATGTCTTAGGAAGTTTTGGAACAACATCATGCATCTTCATCATCAAACTCAGTATGAGAATACTGGATCATATTATGCAAATAAATATGTAAATATTGAATCATCTTCTGCAACATCAGTATGTGGATACTAAATCATCTTATGTGTGTACTGGATCATCGTATGCAACATCAGTATGTAGATACTGAAGCATATTATATGATATCAGTATGTGAATATTGAATATTCTGTAATATCAGTATGTGAATACTGGAACATCATAAGTATGTAAAAATTGTATTATCATTTGCAACATCAGTATGTAAATACTGAAAAAACAGCAACATCATTATCATGTTAGTACTAAAGAAACATCATCAATAAATACTAGATCAACATCTGCATCATCAATGTTAGAATAATCAACCCATAGTATTTACCCACTTAGACATTAATTCATTTATTTTGTCTTATTTGCCTAGTCCATGAGTCCCACCATGTGCAAGTTGCTAATTGCCTATCCATAGAGGTCAAACTTGCCATTATTGACTCATGGAGCGCTTGGGAAGGCCTTAGGAATCAAATCTTCTTTATTCCTGGCCTCCTAGGCACCCATCTGCTTTTTCTGCTTTATTTCCTGCTTTTTCAGTGTTTTAAGGCACATAGGAAAGCAAGACTAGGTGAGGTGAATCTGCTTTGTTGCCTCTTCCTCCTCCACTCTTTCCTCCATGAAAAAGAATGTATGAGCTTCCATTTGACCACTCTTTAGCTTGCCTATGCACCCTTGCTAATTCGTGGGGTCCTTGATAGATTTGGGATCAGCTTTTTACACCTATGGGGGATTTGCCTATTTTGGGTAAGCCTGCTTTATGCTAGATTTGGATGCTTCCTTATGCATTCGATTTGCTCATGTATTCTATATATTCAGCAGCCTATGTTATTACAGGGTTGGCTATTGTACACTCAGTTAATATAATTTTGTGTTACAGCTCCATATTCAGTCTCCATTGTTGATAATTTTGCATGATCAATTGTTAATTGTTGTGGGTGAAATTAATCTACTGCAGGCCTAAATTTCTACAATCAACATATATATGTAGTAACATCATTATCATCATCAACATAAGAATGTTGAAACAACATCATCATCATCATCATCACAAAGTGTTGTGAATTCAACCACATCAATATTATCAACACAGGGTGCTAGGACCAAAACCACATCAGCCTCATCAACAAAAGGTTTTGGGACCACAACCACTTCATCAACATCAACATACAAATGTTGAAGCAACATCACCATCAATATCATTATAGAAATACAAAAACTACCTCATCATCATTAGTATAGAAATATTGAAATTGTCTTATCAACATCAATATAGAAATATTGAACCTACCATATCATTAGTATGAAGATACTAAAATTTCCACATCAACATCAGTATGTAAATACTAAACTTACCACATCAATATCAGTATGAAAATACTAAACTTTCCACTTCAACGTCAGTATGAAGATACTAAACTTGTCACTTCAACATCAGTATGAAAATATTGAACTTGCCACTTCAACATCAATATGAAAATACTGAACTTCCCACATCAACATCAATATGAAAATACTGAAACCACTACATCAACATCTTGTCTAACTTACTAACCCTTTTGGGTTGACAATCCTAGTCAAAACGATTGATATCCCTAGGGACCAAACAATCCTTATCTGGATTACTAACCCTTCCGGGTCAACAATCATAGCCAGAAATTGTGAAACCACTTCTTTCCCTCCAACCATATTGGAGCAACACCTTGATGGGTTCTCTGGTAGATCCATCTGGGAATTTTTCTAACTTAATAACCCTTTCGATTCAACAAGCCTAGTTAGTTATACAGAGCTCCATGGGGACCAACAATCATTTTCTAGATTTCCAACCCTTTCAGGCTAAACATGCCTAATCCCCATAGGATTAACAGGCCTCGTCTGACTTACTAACCCTTTTGGGTTAATAATCCTATCCATAATTACCCTACCCTAGCCTAAGATACCACACCATTGCAACCTTCTACCATCTTCTTCAATCCCTCTTTTGAGGGAGGTCCTTTTGGATTGCGCCAAGCTTGTATCGAAAGTATTCAAACTTTACACAAGATAGAGGCTTAGTCAACACATCTGCCACATGTTCCTCTGTAGGAACATACTTTAGCTTTACAGCTCCCTTCTGCAACTTGTTATTTATCATTCTCCTCTTGTACATATGTAATTGCATTATACATCGATAAATTGAATCATTCTTCTCTTGTACATCCATAGCTGCATCGTACATCTACAAATTCATCATTTCTTCTCTGGTACATACACAAATTCATCGGACAACCACAACTTCATCATTTCTTATCTTATAGGTGATTGCATACTATCCTTTATACCAGTCAAATACAGTTGTATTATTAGAAACATTTCACAACATATTCATAATGAGAAATTCTTATGCATAAAGATATGTGTTATATAATTATGCAACTATATAAACTAATACAACATTCATCCATATCCCGTATACATACAATAAATTTGTATATTCCTTCCATCTCTACCAAGACATTAAGTCAACAAAGAGGTTTCATTCTAGATAAGTAGCAATGAAATGTTGTACAACACCATAAGCCACTTACCGATCATATGCATATTAGCAGTAAACTGTTCATAAATGCAAAACACTCTAACATGCATAATACACTTCCTAAAACTAGGAACATATCTATGTACATAATTGAAAAACTAGATATATAGGAAATGACAATTCAAATACTTATCTTTGTTTGTTTCGTAGACTCCATATTGATATCTGTCTTCTTGAATTACTAGAGTCTCTGCCAATGTTTTCAACTCCATCATTTGATCCTGAGCACATGTTGCTATCTTGCTCATGATTGAAAATACTGAGCAAGTCTTCTTACACCACATATCACATAGAACTGTGTATTGGTGTTGAATATGTGTGTCCTACCAATGAATCACTTCATATCCATTGTTGAAATGGATAAGAGTATGATATTCATCTTCATCGGTAGAATTCTTATGGATCCTATTCCTCATTGTTTGAGGAATATTCCCTTGTTTCCTTCTCAATTGCATTATATTCATCCTTGGTTGCATTGAGAGAAACATTCGTATTCTTTCTTCAACATGTTGGAGTGATCTTTCTGTTTGTGGCACTGCCATCCCAATCAAATTCATCACATCTCTACTGGAATATTCTCTGGTCTCTTGCAGATATGATACCATACTCAATTATACCCTTTAGGTACCACACCATTTTTCTTCATATATTTCTTGGATAATGAAAATATCCTCTGGATTTCATCATACCTCTAATCACTCTCTGTGAGGTGGAGCACCGTCCTCCCTCTGTATCTTTTACTCTATGCATCAGGAAATTGGAGTGACAAGTAGCCTCCTCAACTACTAATCTTATTTGTATCCATCTATGTCACCTGTCAAGGTCACTAGATATCAAGATCCTCCATCGAACTTTGTTGCAAGTTTTCTCTTGCACCCATCTATGATCTTCTCATCCTTTGTAGGATTCTATCTTCAACCTTTTAGTGAAGGTTTGGATATTTATCACTCTATTTGATCCTCAAGATCCTCATGTAACTATATGTGCCATGGGTTCCTACTGAGCTTGTACATGTCCTTTTGTGCAAAGGTGGTTCTCTGTAGGGAGTCTCAAACCATGTAGGTTTCTTGATCTATTCTTCTACTTTGATTACACCAAATTTCTAGTGTAAAATCCATCACTGAAGAGATGTGTCTAACCCTTAGAGGAGTGTCTTTCCATAATCGGCTCCCTCTTTCTGATAGAAATCATGGACCTTTCTTTGTATCTTTTGATACTTCGATCTACAGTATAGTCAATCTTGTAGATCTACTTGGAAGGCTTTAAAAAAATTCCCTATGTGTCTCAAACTCATATTCAAACATCATTTTGTATGATAGAATACTATTTATTGATCATATCATCTTTCCATCCTTCCTTCTTGGGACATTCTTTCACAAAGTCTCCTTTCTCATCACAACTGAACACCTGAGTTGTGAGATGTCCTTCTTCTAAAGTCCTTTTATTCTTTGCAGGAATGCTCTTTCATCTTGTTCGTTATCTTCTTGGCATGAGTTGTTAGGGATTGATTGTCATATTTTTCCATCTATTCTTATTTTGTCATCAATCAATCTTCTTCTTATGTACATTCCTCCATAGGCGATCTTCCTTCTAGAACTACTCACTTAACTGAGCTTGGAAGACCATTCAAAGTTGTAATCTATGCTTATGCTTCTATGACATTGTCTCCAATGGATTCTAATTGCTCCTTGAGCTGATATCTCAAAGTTATATTCGTACGATCTATTCATTGCATCGAACATATCCTTGGGAGTCTTAAAGGATGATACGTGTAATATCCAATGGAGATGGAAATACTCATCCTGGTTTTAATTAGGTCCTTCTTCTGCTTTGCTTTGACTTCATCTCCCTCTGGGTTTACAGCTTCTTCTTTGAAATAGTTCTTAATGCCATTCCTCTTCAAGTATGAGAAGCACTTTGTACTTCCATGCTTATAATTTCTTGACTCTTTCAAGATTACCCTTAAGCTTGGTATTGTTTGTCATCATGATAAAAATGACAACCTCAAATGGAAATAGAGAGGATAGAAATTACCAATGAGATTGCTTCAACTTGATGCTTTCTTGAAAGCTCTTCTGGACGACTGCTTCTAGTGGAGATAGGGTTTGAGAGAGAAACCATAATTTTTCAACTTAGGTATCTTTCATATCTGATTAGATGGAAATATGCTCCTCCTTAAGGTGATTTGAGAAGCATACTTATTTTCCCAAAACTGTGGACAAAACAACAAAATATCTGATGCCCTAATTTTCCTCGACAATAGTGTTAGTTCAAAAATTGAGAATCCAAAAAATGAGAAAATTCTTACATATAAATATTTGTCCTCCCATGGAGAGTTTTATAGTCCTCCTTTCTCAACTAATCAGTAGAGGGAAGTGCCCGGAACAAGAAGCCCTATTTTTTCTCTAGTTTCTTCTGCATAATTGACTGATCTTGTTTATAGGTTATAGCTCTGAATTTTCTGCTCCTCAAGGTATGAAAATTCATCCTGAGGTATCATGGTATGTATTATTTCCAACCCCATAGGTTAAATTAGAATTGGATTCACCAAGTGAGACTTATGCGAAATTTCCCAAGGTGACGTATTTCAGAACTGTTCAACATAAAGAACTTCTCTAGACTTCCACGTGTCATTGTCTCACCTTCAAAGTATGAAAATCATAACAAAGAAAAAAAAGTTAGTTCCCTATTTTATACATCTTGATAAATTTCATTTGTACCTTCTTGTCCCTAGATATAGAAATTCTCCCTAGGTCACATGTTTAAGGTTGAATTATTGGAGAGGTTGGAACCCTGATTTGGAGGAATCATATCTCCTAAATTATAGCGAATATGGGGCTGAAACTTTCACACAAGGTACAAAAAGAGTTTTTCATCATCCTGTAAAATTTTCAGCTCCTGTTCCTTCTCCAAAATTTATTTGTAGAGAAAATTCCAAGATGACTATATGTTTTCTTCTAGGGTTTTTCAAGCATGGAACCCTAATCTCTAGTAGTTACAATTGTAGCAGTGTTTCAGCTGCACAAAGACTTATTTCAAGGTGGATCTGATACCATGTTATATTTTTAATGTTTATATAAGATCTAAAATATTTAGCATCATAACATCATAACTATAAGAAAAGGATCACTGAAATAAAGACAAGCACAATCGCACAAAAGTAACACGAAGATTTATCTCGGGAAACCCTGATGGCGGATAAAACCCAACAAAACTTCATCTATATAGAATTCAACCAAGTACAATGTAAAACCACAAGACCAAGAATAGTTTCTCCTCTTAGACATTACTCTCTCTCTCTCTCTCTCTCTCTCTCTCTCTCTCTCTCTTGCACAATGCTTGAGTGTAAGGTTTGTCACAATGAGAGAGGCACCTCACCCATTTATATTCATCAGATGAGTGACTTGAGTAACTAACTAGGTCGACCAAGTTCTCTAATTAGGGCTGAATTACCTAAGAAGACTCAAAATTCATTTTATATTTTTCTTTTGTGGGTACATTTCCCTGACTTACAACAAATGTTTTACCTCCATAAGGTTTTAATTTTCCCAAATGTATCATATTTAACAAAAAGTGAAAATATTCCTGGAATCTTTCGTATTTTGGGAATAAATTGTTTCTCGTAAATCATAGTTGGGAAGACTTTGGACCATTGGAAATATATTGAAATTCTCTACAACTTTGTGGTTTTGAGTTTTTTCTAATTCCTTACCATTTGTCTGGGGTAGGCGTTTTAGTAAGAAACCATCTTTTAAAAGATGTTTTTTAAAAAGCATCTTTTAAAAGATTATTTCATACTAAACCGCTCGACCCAGACAAATGGTAACGAGTTATAAAAAATGAAAAATAGAAAATTTGTAGATAATTTCAATATATTTCCAATGGCCAAAGTATGCTCAATTCCAAGGTATGAGAAGAACGTTATGCCCAAAATACAAAATATTCCATGAATATTTTCACTTTTTGTTAAATAGGATACATTATAGAAGAGGGCATAATGTTATGTCATTACTTTTACATGACCAACATCAAGGACATATATGAAAGGAGGAATAACATCTCCAAACAATGACTACAATAAAAGTACAATAGAATATCTTCCAAAGTTACAATACTTTAATAGTTACATTTCCTTTTGGTGTGAAGATGTAGATAATGCATACATACAGATAATTGACAAAATATGGAGTAATATGCTTACAATTTTTTCTATATTGATTGAATGTCAGTTATCTTTGTCTTAGTCCTTATCCAGGAGTTAATATGGAGTTTCTAAGAGATGAAGAAATTCAAATTTTCCATATTGGAATAAAATACTACAAGGTCAGTTACTTTTAAAAACATTTTCACTTTCTTTACTAGGGGATCATGAGCAAGATGTTTTCATGTAATGTTTAAAATCTTTGAATGCAAAATATTTCTGTCAAAAAGCATTGGAAAATGTTCTTCAATTGCAGTACAATGCGACTCTTCTTGAAAAGACAACAACCAAAATCCTTTTGTTAGGCTTTGGGTGGTCAGATAGTGTGATCGATGTGGATCCTAGAATTACCTGATCCAGGCCTTTATGATGGCCACAGGTGGAATCCTCCTGACAAAGCCGAGAACTGTGCCTTTTGATATTATCAAAAACTCCAAAATACCCATCAACATAAATATCCATAGGAGTTTCATTAGGGGGATATTAATTACCTTGTGAAATACTTCTAGGACAAACTTTCAATGGCCTTCATAGGTACCATGCTTATGGACCCCACACTTCCTTAACTCGGGTTTTTATGATGGCTTCTAGTGGGATCGACATGACATAGCCAAGAAGTGTGTGCCATTTGTTATTATCACAAACACCAAAATACTCATCAACAAAAATATCCATAGGTGTTTCATCAGGGTGAAATTCATTACCTGGTGAAATACTTTCGTGACAAGATTTTGAGTGGCCTTCGGAGGTACCATGCTCATTGTTGGTGGATGTAGTTTTAACATGCATTCCATGCCTGGCTTGTATGATTCCATGAAATATAATCTCTATTGTAACTGTTCAAGTATGCAGTGATTATTCTCTCATGCTTGATATTTGTTACTATGAATTCATTCATATTTACAGTACAAGGTGTGAACACAATCATATGATCCATGTTCAGATTCAAGTTAAGAATGTGTATGAACATCATTGTGTAAAATTTAATCATACCTAGTATAGGAAATTGTATGTCGGATTATATTGATCCAACAACCATTCATACCTATTTAACAATACTAGTCAATGATATCAAAGAAATATAAAGTCAGGTATGCTTTGTTAGTATGTTTATAGAAATATCTTTCACGAGTATTATAAGTATACTGAGTAATTTGATAACTTTGCGGGTCTGAGATAAAAAATGAGCCTCTCTTTTGGTAGAAAGGCATGCTTCAAGTGGGTCGTCAAGTCCTCAATGGATTCTTGTAAGAATTGTTGATATATTTCCTATGTACTGAATTTATACTTGTCATTTTTTAGTGTTCTTATTGGTGAACATGTCCCACAAGTGGTTAGAGTTGAATTTGCATGTTTTACATGTATGAGACTCATGTATTCATTGGAAATGAATTATATATCATAGGAAAGTACCTATGATGTTTTTACATGAAGTTCACAATTACAGGGAAATTTGTCATTTATGAGTGTTCATGTAATTTGTTATTTATTATCTCCTACAATTTTCTCAAATTTTATGGGATTTTGAAAAACCGAGATAAATGCAACAAAAGAGAATGAATTGGATAGAATCCAACTTTCATAGATATTATGCTTCAGGGTGGTTAGTGGGACTATTATTGTAGTAATATTGCATAGATAAGATAATTCGTTAATGCAATTTGTTCTTTATTTTTTCTCCTACAATTTTCTCAAATTTTTATGGGCATTTGAAAACCTGAGATAGATACAAACAAAAGAGATTGAATTGGATAGAGCCCAACTTTGATACATATTATGCTTGCATAGATATTTTCTTTGTTAAACTAGGAAAAAAATGAACATCATGCAAATAATAAAAATCATGTAACAACCATGGGGCCGTTACAAATCACATGGATGTTGAACTTTGTACTGAGGATAGGTGTTTCAGGATATGTCTGCACCCTTCATACAACATCAAACAAGGAAACCTGGTTTGATTCCTGATTTTTATGAGCACGAAGAAGTATAATTGTCAGCATCCTGAAGAAGTATAATTGTCAGCATCCTCAGTTATTTCTGGACACATATGTGCATTTTATATAGCAGTCTGGGAACTTTATAAAATTATGGGCCTGATTTTGACCTCAAACAAGCATTAAGAAACAATTTTGACATACTATGGGAAAAACATACAGGGTAAAGCAACATTAAGTCTCCATTCCTTGGCATATTTCACCGAATATGAATAGTAAGGATTCTTAACTTTGAAGTCTACGTATACCCTATAGAAAACAATAGTGCTAAGGAATATTTATGGGCATCCAAAGTAATGCTTTCTTATAAGCCTCATCCCTTTACTTCACCTAATTTTGAGGATGGTACCTAGGGTAAACCTGCAACTTCTCAAATCCATTACAATAATATATGCATTATGAGTTCAACATGTAAGTTCTTGGAACAAAACCTATGTGGGGAGGATAACACTCCCCACATCCACTCAAGTTATACTGAATTTACAGTGCCATGCTCAATATAATAGAGACATGATGCCAAATATCACTAGAGAACATCTTGTTTCATTTTCTTGTAGATGTCCCTAATTCATATATGATTTTTAAATGGCCCTCTTGTCCTCTTCCTTGGTTCTCCTTAGTATCTTCATGGAATATTGCAATTACCTCCCTTTATGGTTCTGACATATCTAGTTAGTAATCTTATTGGTCAATCACTCAATGGGAGTCTATACAGGAGGTGACTTGTGAACCTTTATTTTAAGGTCAAATAAATGTTCACTTTAGTTTCATAAGAAAAAATTGAAGTTGTTTTAATTTCCTTTCGTTTAATTATTTTAATTTCCTTTCTTTCTTTTAATTGTTTTGATTTTTTATCTTTACATTTCTTGTTTGAGAAATATTGAGCATATTTTATATAATTTCCTTAGAATCGTGACTTATTTGCACCACTTACAGTGTGGCATATTGTGTTTGGATGGTTCTGTTAAGCCTTCAGGATGGTTTGACATTGTAAAATATTTCAATCCATACCCAACCATTGACGTTCTCCTTCTCACAGCACATGGTCAATTGTAACAAATATTTCATTTTTATAATGTGAAAGTAATTCATGCAATGCCAGAATTTTGTTAAAATTTTCTAAGAGCATTGGATTTTATGAACTATAGCTGGAGGACTTGGAGAAAATATAACTTCGGTCGATATAGTAATTTTTGTGGAGCGTGATTGGAATCCAATGAGGGATCATCAAGTATATGGTATTTTATTTTCAATGTTCTTATTTATCCAATGCCCTTATGGATCCATTGAAAGACATTCATCTGTAGATTTAGGTTAGTTTGGTTGAAATTCTTACAAGAAAATATGTTTTATCCCCCCAAATTTTTTCTTCGGGATTTGGATGCACTGTCTTCCCTCTTTGCTTGGATGTAAAATTATTAATTAAGTCTGTCTATGGGGAAACCCATACCCAAGTGTTATTGAGAAATCAAGATGTTGATTTCCCTGATTTCCCATATGACCACATGTAGAAATTAATTCAGTGTTTGAGCACTAAAAACCCATAGATATTATAATTTATACACCCCCTCCACCTGTTTCTCCATCCTTAGTGTCACTAGCTACACACTACCTATGGTGAATCATTCTTGAACCCCCATTGGATTGGTTTGTATAATTCACTCATATTCCACCATCAGTTTGTGGTCCCTGAATATCATCTCACCTAGAAATTTATGTGAAATGTTTCACTCTTGAATGTTTAAAGTGACTTTTGGAGGAGGAACACAACCCCCCTTAAAAGTCAAATTTGTTGTAGTGTTGTCTCCTTTACATAAAGGGTCTATAATTTGTTGGCTTAGATACAAGTCACAAGAGGCATCCTTATGTGGCTCTTTTCTCCTTCATTCATACTACTTCCTTAGGTCTCTCAAGTCATAAACAATGTTAGGATTCTTAGTACTTTCTTCGAATTAGATGATTCAATATTGGTGCTAATATTTCCTCTTTCCCCAATTCTTAAAGGGTTCTATCTCAATGGAAGAGTGTTTTCTTTACAAGGAGGAGGTTGAAGTTTTGATTCCTCGATGCCCTAATGATATTGCAATATTGATATTTTTAATAAAATATATTTATTATGATTTATTATGGCTATAGGGGTGGGTTTAAAACCATTTTTATATGTTTCTATGAGGGGGGTTCTAAATTGAATTCATATATCACTATGAAGGGGGTTCAAAACTGTCCTTGTATGTTACAATGAGAGGGGTTCAAAATCCCCCTGTAAATTTATATGAGGAGGGTTCACAATCGACCCCAAAGGTTTGTAAAGACTTTTAGGGGGGATTCCAAACCACCTCCGTAGGTACCTACAAGGGAGGCTTATAACCACCCCCAAATTTTTGTAATAAATAATTTTATGGGGGTTTTGAACTGCCCCCAAAAAGTCACTTTTAGCATCGGTTTTGATCTCTTCCAAAATCGCCCTTAAAATTCCAAACTTTTAGCATCGGTGCTGTTTGGGGGGGGGGGGGGGGGGNGATCTCTTTCAAAACCGCCCCTAAAATTCCAAAATTTTAGTGTCGATGCTATTAGGGTTGGTTTCGTAAAGACCTCCTGTAAATCCAAAAATTTCCCCAAAAGTGACTTTTGAAGGTAGAAGACAACCCCCCCTAAAAGTCAAATTTGTTGTAGTGACAATTTTTAGCAATGTGTCCTATCTTATCACAATGGTAACATTGATAAGTGGAGAAATATGTATTCTTGTAATCTCCCTTTTTATTATTTTGAAACTTCTTAGTGTGGAAATTGAACCCAAGTGATAGAACAATTGCACTCACAAAATTGCTAATCAAACATGCAAATTTACACACAAAGGAGACTGAAATCGGAGCATAACACTAATCTGTATTGAATAAGTGTACAATAGCCAAACTTATGAAGTAATAGGCTGCTGAAATATATAATTACATGATAGATTTGAATGCATAAGGATTCCATTTGAAATAGTCAAAAAGTAGGCTTACTAAATCTAGTCAAATCCCCCATAGGTGCATAAAGCAGTTTCCAAATCCACTTAGAGGCTCATGAATTGGCAAAGTAAAGTAGGAAAGCTAATAAGGGATGGAAAGACAACTCATACATGCTTTTATTAGGAGAAAAGGATGGAGGATGATGAGGGAAAAAAAAAAGTCAACTACACCTAGTCTTACTTTCCCTTTTGCCATAAATCTCAATAAAGCAGGAAACTTAGCAGAAAAAGCAGATATGTGATAGGGAGGATTTGGAATAAAGTAGACATGCTAAATATGGTTTCTAGGAGGTTTCCCAAGTGCTCCATGACTCAATTTTAGCAAGTTTTACTTCTACGACATGTGGAAGACAACTTGCATAGAGTGGAATATAGGAAAATAGGAAAATAAGAAAAAAATGGATTAATTAATGTCTAAGGTAGCTAACTATGGGTTGATTATTCTAAAACCCCCCCTTAAGCCTGAATTTATGAGTAAATATAAAAAAAACTATAGGGCCTAGCAACAAGGCTTAGTCACCCTTTACATACTGCATGTCCATTTAACCAAGGAAAGAGGCAAAAACCCAGTGGGAAAATCCTCCCTTAAACATGGACAATAAAAGAAAATTTAAAAATTATTGTTATCATTCATGCTTCACAACATGATCAGAAATCCCTAGTAGTGATTTGATATTGCTGAATGTCTTCTCACAAAAAAATTTGGTGAAGATGTCTGCTACTTGTTCTAAAGATGCACAGAAGAGTAGGTGAATGGTGCCATCATGCACAAGCTGTCTGATGTAGTGCATATGGATCTCAACGTGTTTGGTTCTCTGTCTCAGAATTGAATCATTGCAGATTTTAATGGTACTCTGATTATCACAATAGATAATAGTTGAAAGCTCTGATTCGAAGCCACACTCACCAAATATCCCCTGCAACCATAAACATTGAGTTGATGCATTTACAACTCCTCTGTACTCTGCTTCTGTAGATGAGAGTGCTATGGCACTCTGTTTCTTGCTTGACCAGCTAATTGGTCCTTCAGCAAGCATGAACACATATCTTGATGTTGACTTTCAATCTGTGTTGTCACCTGCCCAATCACTGTCAATAAACCCAATCAAATCAAGATCATATTTAGCTTTCTAGATGATGCCATGAGTTCTTGTTCCTTGAACACAGTTAAGGATCCTTTTGGATGCTCTCCAATGGATCTCATGAGGCTGATCCATGTATCTTGAAGCCACACTTACTTCATAATAAATATCAGGTCAAGTGTGTGTAAGGTAAAGCAAAAATGCAATCAACTCCCTATATAGTGTATTATTTACCATAGGAGAAGAACCTGCTTCTTCAAGCTTAACTCCTAAAAGGAAGGGAGTCTTGCTTGGCTTGCAATATTTCATGTTGAACTTGTTCATAAAATCTAAAGCATACTTGTACTGATGTACTTTTATTCCATGTTGGGATTGAGCAATTTTGAGACCCAAGAATTGGCTCAACAACCCCAAATCAGTCATATAAAATGCATGGTTCATTTCATCCTTCAAGGAGGCAATCTCTTTCTTTGAACTTCTTGTAATCAGAAGGTCATCCACATACAAGACAATAATCATCAAATAACCATGAATCAGCTTCAAATAAACATTAGGATCAGACTTGCATCAAACAAAACTCAATGACAGCAGAAATCCATCAATCTTGGCATACCAAGCCCTGGGGGCTTGCTTGAGCCCATACAATGATTTATTTAACCTGTACACAAAATATGGATTGGAAACAAACCCTTGAGGTTTCTGCATGTAATTCTCTTCAGTAATATCTCCATTTAGGAAAGTACACTTCACATCCATGCGATGTACCTCCCACTGCTTCGAAGCTGCAATGGCTAAGGCTAGCCTTATGGAGTCCATATTTTCCACTGGTGCAAAGGTTTCATTGTAGTAAATACCATGTACCTATGAGTATCCCTTGGCTACCAATATTTCCTTGTATTTCAAAGGTGAACCATCAGCAACAAACTTAGTTTTGAAAACCCACTTACATTGAACGAGCTTCCTCCCTGGGGGAAGATCAACCAGTTCCCAAGTGTTGTTCTTCTGGAGTGAGCTGAATTCTTATTTCATGGCTGTTTTCCTTCTTGGATCATGTACTGCATCTTCATATGTCTATGGGTCTGATTCAACCATCATATATAACTTCTCTGCAAACAAAGGATCTTTCATACACAGGGCACTCTCAAACTGAGATCTAGCCCTCCTAGGATCACTAGGATTTCCAGCTAGTTCCCCAGCTGCATGAATGGTCCTTGCTTCCCATTTTGGTATTGTAGGAATGTCAAGATATTCAATTAAATAATAATTATTAGACATATCAGAATCAACAAACTCATTTGTCTCTTCACTTACATTCAATGGTTCTGGTGGTGAAGAACACTCTCCAACTTCAACCGCTGCTAAAGGATCTTCTTGGAACTGAACACTCCTTTCAATGAAGGCTTTATTTGTGCTCAAGTTGATCATATTTTACCCTTTTTAATCTTTAGAATACCCAAAAAATAGGCACTCTTGGCTTTGGGGCTGCAAATTCTTTCTCTTTTCAGTTGGAATTCTAGCCCAAGCCTTTGAGCCAAAAATCCTAAAATGGGCCACATCTGGCTTGTGCCCACTCCAAGCTTCAAAAGGAGTCATACCATCAAGTTATTTATTAGGCACCCTATTCTGGATATAGGATGCATAGTTTATAGCCTCAGCCCAAAACTTTGGTGGCAAAGTCTTAGCCTCCATCATACAGGTTTCCATCTCCTTCAGTGATCTGCTCTTTCTCTCAGCAACACCATTTTGTTGTGGTGTGTAAGGGATTGAATGCTGCATCTGAATACCTACATATTTACAATATTGAATGAAATTATAATTGACATACTCAACGCCATTGTCAGATCTGAGGATCTTGAGTCTCCTCCCAGACTAGTTTTCAACCAAGGCCTTAAAGACTTTGAAGAGGTCAAAAACTTCAGACTTATGCTTCAGGAAGTAAACCCAACAATACCTGGAAAAGTCATCTATTAAGGTCAATGCATATTTGGCTTGAATTATTGACATATGAGTAAATGGACCAGCAACATCGCTGTGGATCAACTCAAGAGCTCCAGAGGTTCTCTCATGACTAGCTCTCTCAATTTATGCTCTGGGTGTTTTCCTAGGATACAACCATGACATACTCCCTTGGAAAACTCAATATTTGGTAACCCTATGACCATTTTGTTTTCACTTATATCAAAAAGATACTTATAGTTAATATGGCCAAATATTTCATGCCAAATCTTGCTTTCCTCATTAGCATGAATCAGAAGAGCAGAGGGATCTGAGTAGGGTAGAAAATGTGAAAACATGTATACCTTCGAAGTGTGATATACAACTCCTTTTGCAATGAATTTACCATTCGAGATCTCTGTGATCTCAAAATCATCAAGCGAGAAGATGACCTTCTTTGGAGACCATGTGTGAGTGATATGATACACTGATAAGAGGTTAGAGGCAAGACCTAGAACATACAATACATTACTGAACTTACCATGGTCAATATCAACCCTTCCTTTCCCCAAACTGTCAGTGAGAGAGTCATCTCCCAGCACTATTGGTGGACCTTTCGACATGTCAATAGAGGAGAATGCCTCCTTGGTCGAAACCATATGTCTTGAAGCTCCAAAGTCTATGCTGAAGCTAGGTGAGCTTGATGTGTCAGCAACCAAAGCATGTACTCTCTCTCTGTCCTCTGAATTTGATCCTTCTTCCCTCTTCTTTGATAAATCAGGAAGGGAGATGTTATTCTCTAGGAGTTGGGTCAACATGTCAATTTGCTTCTTCATATAGGAGCTCTCAGGATGATAGCATTTATTGCAGTATGCACACTTGCTCATTTCTCCTTTGTTCTTATTCATCTGGAAGTTCTTCTTGGAGCCTTGGGGCTCCTCTTGATACTTGTTCTTGTCTCTCTTTTTCTCAGGTGGCTTCTTATATTTCTTCTTTCCTTTTGAATCCACCCTCGAATCTCTAGCAAACAAAGCTTGGTCTTTGGAAGGTCTGATGGTGCCCATCATCACCAATTTATCTTGTTCTTGTGTGAGGGATTCCATGAACTCTGCAAGCTTAGGCATCTTCCAGGATCGAGCTATCAACTTAGTGGCATGGAAGGTTGAAACAAACACTGAATAGTTAGGGCCAATATTCAAGAATATGGAAAAACCTATTTGCTCTTCCTTCTTTTCAATTCCACACTGTTTTAGCTGCAAAACAAGGGCTTTAAACTTGGAAAAGTAGAGTTGGAGGGATTTGAAGCTGCTGGGACTCAAAGAGATCAATTCATTCTCGATTTGATGTCCTCTCATCTCATATGTCTTACCAAAAATCTCTACAAGCTTCTCCCATACTTCATTAGGTGATGTCAATCCATCAAGATGGAAGAGGAGGTCTCTTGACATGCTTAGACACAAAAGACCATAGGCCTCATCCCTCCTGTTGTGCCATTTAATTTTCTCTACAGCTGCATTGGGATCTACCTCAATTTCCATAGTCACCTTGTAGATACCTTTCCCTCTCAACAATATCTCCATCTCTTCTTTCCATTCAAAGAAATTAAATGGAGTCAAGATGATCTTTTGAGATTGATCCATAGCTCAGAACTATGCCCTTCAACTAGCAGAATGTCCTCCAAGTCAAGATGTCAAAACTGAAATAGCAATATGGAAGGAGAGAAATTGATCTACAAAGGCTCTGATACCATGTGGAAATTGAACCCAAGTGATAGAACAATTACACTCACAAAATTGCTAATCAAACATGCAAATTTACACACAAAGGAGATTGAAATTGGAGCATAACACTAATCTGTATTGAATAAGTGTACAATAGCCAACCTTATGAAGTAATATGCTACTGCAATATATAATTACATCAGATATTCGAATGCATAAGGATGCCATTCGAAATAGTCAAATAGTAGGCTTACTAAATCTAGTCAAATCCCCCATAGGTGCATAAAGCAGTTTCCAAATCCACTTAGAGGCTCACGAATTGGAAAAGTCAAGTAGGAAATATAATAAGGGATGGAAAGACAACTCATACATGCTTTTATTAGGAGAAAAGGATGGAGGATGATGAGGGCAAAAAACAAGTCAACTACACCTAGTCTTACTTTCCCTTTTGCCATAAATCTCAATAAAGCAGGAAACTTAGCAGATGAAGCATATATGCACTAGGGAGGATATGGAATAAATCAGACATGCTAAATATGGTTTCCAGGAGGTTTCCCAAGTGCTCCATGACTCAGTTTTAGCAAGTTTGACTTCTAGGATATGTGGAAGACAACTTGCATAGAGTGGAATATAGGAAACCATTAAAGGAAATTTCAACTCAAAATGGGCCTTTTAAATTTGATTCAAATTCCATGTCATCATGTGTTAGCCAATGAAATTTATTTAAATTTGAAATACTGTATAGGTCTTAAACACTTTTTTAATATAAATTTGGGGATAGGTATCATAAAAAAAACTACTTTTTGTTTGTATTTTTGACATATCTCCCCGTGTTTTTACTCAAATTTCGATCAAGAGAGCTCATTGGATGCGGATTTAAATTCTGCATTAAACGAGTACCCACTTGGCATACTTTTGACGGACCCCGCTACCCCAAAAACAAGAAATACCTAAAAAAATGTGATGATGATGTCATCATCACATTTTTTTCTAGGTATTTCTTGTTTTTGAGGTAGCGGGGTCCGTCAAAAGTATGCCGAGTGGGTACTCGTTGGATGTGGAATTAAATTCCACATCCAACAAGATCTCCTGATCGAAATTTGAGTAAAAACACGGGGATATATGTCAAAAATACAACAAAAAAGTAGTTGTTTTCTTTTCTTCCTCCAAAAATTAATAAATATTATTTTATTATTTTAACTATTATTTTATTAATTCTTTTTAGGAGGCCCATTTTGAGTTGAAATTTCCTCTAATGTAGGCAAATAAGACAAAAATGGATTAATTAATGTCTAAGGTAGCTAAATATGGGTTGATTATTCTAACACTTAGGAGGGTAAAACCCCTTATTATTTTCATTTTTGAAATGGTGCTTCTTTTTCTTCTTCTAGTATGAGTAGATAGAGCATGGTCACCATATCTAAGTAGTGCTTCTTGGTTATCTACTATAGCTTCTTCTTGAACACAGTATTCCCATAGGATATCAAATTTTAGGCTTTCCTTCCTTGGACAGATTTTATGGATGAAGGAGTCCCCGTGTCTAGTAATACCATTGAGAACTATCATTACTAGTTCAATTTCATTAATATTGTATTCAATTTCTTCTAGTTATTCCTTGAATTGAGAGACCCTTGTGAAGTATTCATTGATGGATTCACCCTTTCTCATATTTGTACTTTTGATTTGGGATCTCAAGTTCATATTTCAGTTGATCTTTCTTCCTTCATACATTCTTGATAGGGCATCAACCATTTACTTAGGTGTATCCTTAGAGGATACTTGAGGAATCAAGTGATCCTTGATTGAATCATCTATGATACTCTTGGATCTACTCATGTATTTCTTGTAATTTTCCTTTGATTCATCTTCTTTGGGCTCCAACACAACTCCCTTGAAAAAAATTGCAAGATCATTCTGTTATAGAATGAGTCATATTCTGTATTTCCAAGCATGAAATCTTTCTATGCCTTCCAATTTGTCATCAAGCTTAGTGCTTGGATACATATTGTCTCAAAGATCAGAAAATGAAAAAAAAATGAAAACTTTACTTACCAAAATATGCGCTTAACTGATGCGAGTATGATGGTATAGTCCATTTCTGAAGAATCCAAATTCTAACCCTTGAAAATGGACTAGCAAGATCCTGGACTGCAGTTTCTGGTTTTCTAGTTTTCTGGTTTCAACCCAAACTAGGGATTGACTTTATGGAGGATCTGCCCACTAAAAAAAATCTATCTTGGTGCCAAAAGATGTGCCTAATATGGGCGTACTTACCTATGTTACTTGCACTCAAAAATTCCACTTTATTAGAAAACCCTAATTTTCTTGTCTGGAGAAGGAGAGAGAGAGATATTTACCTCATGAAAGTTGCTCTTTTCAGGCTAGCTTTGATATCATGTTAATATTTATATGCTTCCATAGATTAATTCATGATTTGATTATAATTTAATAAATTTTCACAATAACCGTGTAAAGAGGATCATTGAAAGAAACACAATCACAAGGTACACATCAATTTATCTTGGGAAAACCATAAAGGGAAAAACCCAACAAAACATCCTCAATATATATTACCAATATGTAATGACCAAATAACAAGGTATGATATATAGAGAGACCAAACCCCAAGCATAAGAGCCAAAACACCAAATACACTAGTCCTCCTCTTTCTTTGTCCCTCCTTTTTATCTCTTGCGCAACACAAGTGCGTGTGAGTGTGTACAAATGAGGGAGGGAACCTCCCTATTTATATCGATATTCCCAACTAACATTTTCCCTAGCCGCGATGACCTATCTAACTAACTGGGTAGACCTACCTAGGAAATCTCACAATAATAATTATATTATTCTTTTCAGGGTGTTATTGAATCGACTTACAACAGAGGGTTTACCTCATGACTTTTACATGAACTGTAACATCAATAAAATCTCCTGAAGGAGGAATAATAATAATGTGAAGTAAAATTAGAATATTCTTTGAAGTTACATTATTTCAATAGGATCAACCACCATAGAGTAGAAGCAACTTTATTCATTCTACACTCTACCTCCTCAGAATTGAAATGTCTTTGGTTGATGTGGATTTCCTGAGGACAAGGATGCTCTTGCATCATACACCCCTACTAAGAAAACTTTGAGCATATTTCACAAATAATTATGTGAAGTTATCTTCCACGCTTCTTCTTCCTCTTTTTCCATAACATGTATGCGAAACCCATAGGATTTAAATTCTACAAAAACACATGTTAAATAAGGCTTACTTCCTTAAAAACCCATGCCCAACATGAAATACTTTCTCCCCAACCTCCTATTGTAACAAGATTAGAAATGAATCCTATCCATCCTATGCATTATGTTTCCATAATCCAACACATTTGTTAGTATCATAAAGACCATCATCCTCAAGGAATCTATTCCACATGCCTTCAAAACTCACGGTGTCAATGATGTACACCACTTCAAATCAGCATCATACCTATCAATACATTGTGTTCTTGAATTCAACACTTCATTTTGTTGTTCTACAATAACAATCTCTACTTGTATATTTTGATATATGCATTCTCATGTACCTACCAGCAGGTTGGATACCATATCCACAAAACATAAGGTCCATTCTATCATCGAAGACAAGCCTCTCATGGTATTTGTAAGCTTCCATTCTGCTACACATCCTTCAATCTGGAAACAATTATTCCTCGGAATAAGGTTTCTTTTAAATTTCCCATCATCAATTCTATCCTCCACTAGCATGACATATTCTGCTATCTTGACCAATAAGCAAACATACACCATTTCCAAGTATTATTGGGAAGCAATCATCCAAGATTCAATATCCTTCACACCTTCAATCTTCCCACCTACTGTAATACCTTCAAAACAATCAACAATTACAAAATTGGGTTTTGGAAATCCTTCCAAAATCATAACCTTTGCAAAATATTCAACCCACTCTTCTTTTGTCACACAACCTTCCATCATCAAGGATCCAAACACCTGTTTATACTCATGCATTATGATGATGTACATTTTGTCCAAATCAATTGGGGGATTTTCTCCATTACTCTCAATGAGTAAAAGTTCCATTACATTCCCTTTATTGTCCCTAGACTTCAATATTAAACCCACCGTACATGATCTCCCTTGAAGACACGATTCTTTAGTCATATATCCTTCTAATACCTTTCTTGCACACAATTTTCCATTCTACACAATCTTCAGAAGAAAAAACTCAGCAATTTGTACCACACTTACCATTCCAATTTCACTAATGTCCCTATGCTTCATAATTGTCAGGTTTTTCTTGCTCACCATCACATACATATTTGGCTTGGTGTTCAAATAAGCATTCATCCCCATGGAAAATTTCAAGATATTCACCAATTGAATTGGCCTCTTGTTAATCGCTCTTATGGAAATATCACAACAAGTCTCTTTGATAAACTTGCTGCAATACCGAGATGCGATCAGGTTCCAACATCTGTATCCTTTCATCATAATCCTAAAGGAGTTGCAACATTTAATGGAGTTACAACGTACACAAGGGAGTTGCATCTTCTTCTCACATGTCTTTGCTTCACCTGCAAACGTAATATGAAATATGTTAAATAAAACAATAATGCCTTCTCCAATGGCACACTACAACGATCTATGACCAACTATGTTGTTGCCCATTCCATTTTCTCACATTATTCTTCAATCTTTCCTCCATCATTTGAGATATATATTTGCTTGACACACTAGTAACTTCTTGTTGCTGCTGCAACTACTTCCCCCCAAAAAATAGCATTTTTTTAGGGACCCCCTTTTTAATTTTAGTCTTGCTTCTTAGGCAATTTGAATTTTGAAATCCAGCATTTATGGCTTGTTTTGTCATTGGGGAAGTTCAAGAAGTGCTTTTTATCCTAAGGCAGAAAAAATATTTTAGCCACAACAATGAGTGATTGTCAAATTTTGATCCAAAGCAACGGGTACATTTTGAAGCTCGAGCCGCTATGGCGGACGGTTGTTCCAGTTCAAACCGCTATGAAAGACATTTCTTTGCTTTCTTATATGCTATCAGAGCAATTTTCATCTGCTGCATCGGGGGATTTAGGGGATCAGTGACACAACAATGGGTGAGATATTGATTTGAATATCAGGAATGTTTCCGATTCTTTTGTCCCGCTATGCTGGATGGTTTTCGATTTTGGAGCCACTACAGTGGCTCACATTTATTTTTGCGCTTTGCTTGGTTTTTTAAGAGTTTAGCCACAACGATGGATGTTTTTCCTTTTGATCTCGAGCCTTGCGACCTGCTGTGTCGAGTGAATGTTTCCTCTTTTCCATCGCAATGATGGAGAAGGTTCTCCATTGGCCACTCAATCTTCACCAAGCCCGCTTTGGTGGAAGAGTTTTCGTCATCAAGACGCTACGGTGACAGTCTTCCATGATTGTCGTCTGACGCCTATTAATCATTGAAGCTGCAAAAGGAATGTGGGGGTATTTTTAGATGTTAAGCCATTGGTTGTAGCTATATTTGGGTTTATCGAGCCGTTATTGTCGGGGTTGTTCTCGCTTTGACTTATCTATAGTCACCTGATGCGCTGTGTTTTGGCACCAGAAGCATTTGAACCTCACGTGTGTAGGTTTTAATGCTTACCTACCATCTTAATTGATTTTTTAACTCATGAATACCTATTTATATGTCATTCGAGGGGTTTTTTACCACTTTTGTCTTGACGGTGAGTCTTAAAGCTATTAAACACGACTTGTTTATCTTTGTCGGGACTTCACATGACTAGTGGAAATTTACATTTGAAGCTCACGTGGCAGTTCATCTCAAGCATCCACGACTGCATGTCTAGCCGATCGCCTGCCAGGTAGGTTTCTTGTGTGCCTACTGATTGGTGATTTAATGGGATTTTTCGAGCTGTCAGTTGTTGGTTTGCCGTGCAAGGGAGGGTAGGTATTTTGGTATTTAGGTTTAAAGGGTCTCCCCTTGCATTTTAGGTTTCTTCATTTCCTTTTAAGTTTTAAACTTTCCCGGGCCACTCTACCTTCTCTTACAACATCACCAGTCCGTTAAGAGGCATTTTTTCTCGCAACCTGTTAGATCATGACTAATCTCCAAAGGCCCAAGATTTTCGTCGGCATGGAGCTTACCTATTTTTTGCCATTGGGTTTTAGCAAGGAATACAATTCTTGGTGTTCCAGTAAATCATTTGGGTTCTATAGGTTTCATTGTATCTTCCTGCTGTGAGAGGTTGAGCCTGGTGGTTTGAACCTAGGGCATCACCGCCATCGAGCCTCAAAGCACTACCTGCAGGCTGTGAACCGCTTGGAGTTTTCGTGTCTGTGGGATTCAGAAGGTATCATAGGTGTCTTAGTTATTTTTGTTCATTATGGGATCTAGAGGCCGAGGCCCACATGTGCAGGGGTTTTCTACCTCAGTTTTGACCTACTAAGCTACGGGGTGTTTTTCTTGTCCCGATGGGAGAAGATAGTAGGCTAATGCAGATTGATAGCGTTTTTGCTAAAAAATGTTTCTCTAGCATATCATAGTCATTGATTAAATGCATAAGTGGTTTAATGATATAAATGCTGAAACATTTTTGTTGTATTGAAGTCACAACTTATGCCAGACAGTATGAAAAAAAAGGGGAAAAGGAAGGCAAAGATCATAGATTCTGACTCGGATACAAAAATATCACCCACACCAAGGGTAGAAATAATCTATGAAGATACAAAGTCAGTCACCGGGGCAAAACCTGAGTTCAAATGGGGTCAAATCTACCACATGCTTATGGAGAAAAAGGTTTCAGAGGCATGGTTGGAAGACATAGACTTATATGATAATATACTAAGATCTGGAATCACCAAGGTATCCATTAGGCCAGAGTTGTTCCCTTGCACAAAGGTCATCATATGGATTCTTTCCAAAGTGGATGTAGAAGGGATGATAATTAGAAACCTGGAGGACAAAGGATTTGCATCCTTCACACCTGGATATATAGCAAAAGTATACAATCTACCTCCATCTGAAATTAGCATGACAACTGAATGGGTCAAAACTTTAAAGGTTGATTACATAGCTACGACAAAGATGATGGCAACTGAGCAAAAGACTTTCATGTGTAGGAAATCGGGGGAATATGAAACTGCTCATTTACATACCCCATACAGACTGGTAGTATTGATGTTGAGTAGGATTTTTAGCAGAGCGGATGGTAGAATTTATAAGTTTGGATGGATCCCACTGATTTACTATGTATCCATGAAAGGGACAATTTTCAACTGGGTTGATATAGTAGCAAATAGTCTATCCACTTCCATTACTACATCCCAAGAAGGTTTGCACCAGAGAAAATCTGAATTCTACATGGGATCCTTTATTTATTTATTGTATACTTATCTTTCACTTGTTTGAGAAACTCAATTGCCAATGGAAAGGAGGTAAATATCCTATTTACACAGCATATCAAATACTGGGAGACCATAAATACCACAGTCACTACCAGTCAATCTATGAAGAGTTCCTGATGCCTCTGTATCAACTAATATTTCTAGAGGAGTGTAAATTCTTATCCGAAGGAGCTTTGGTATCTATCAAATATTTTGGGGATTACTTCTTCTCCGAAGAAGGAACATACCTCAGGATGTGTGGGGGGACAAAAGCACCCTCATTGCTGCCAATATACACTACAGATTACATAGTTCACAAGGAAATTGTAAGACAACTTTCCTTAGATGGATTTGGAAGTGACTTGTTTGATTTGAAAAAGATTTTGTTTCCACCGCTACCTTTTTATTTAGGGAATTATAAGTTTGATAAAGTTAAGAGTGCCACAGAGTTCGTTAAGGAACTGGAAAGCTTTCACTTTAGAGAAAAGATATTTCACAAGAATGACTCACAAGGTAAGGTTGCATCCCATTGAGCCCTCCTTAAGGTAAATTTCGAATATCCAAATTATGTGGACAAGGATGAGGAAAAGTACAGGAATATTTGTAGCATGACCTCTTTGAATAGGAGGCTTAAAAGGAAGACATTTATAATTGGATTTAAAGGTAGTGGAAGCAGCAATCCAAAACCTAAGGGATAAGAGGAAGAAGCTGCAAGAAAAGTGAAAGAAGAGACTACTCGTAGACTGGGATAAGGTGCAAGAAATATTTTAGCTGAAGAGCCCAGTGAGAAAAGGAGGAGCAAGAAGTTGCTAGAAAAGAGAAAGAAGAAATTTCCAGGAAGGAGAAGGAGGAAGAGTATAGAAAGAAAGAAGAAGCAATCAAAGAAACGATTGCAGAGTTGGAAAGGTCAATAGCTCAAGATGCTCAAAATCCAGGTCAGCAAGCACAAAACTAGGGAGACACCATAGAAGAACAAAGAAAGAAATATCAAGAGGACCTGGATGGTGAAAATCAGGGACAGAGTCCTACTCGAGACAATTCAGAGAACTTCCCTTCCACTTCAAGCAATATACTTACCGGAGGGCATCTCCCGATGGTTGAATTGGGTTTGGTGCCATTTACCCCATCTAAACAGCATGAAGTTGCATGTTTGGAGGACATGTATTTTGATCCCAAAAGGAAGGAGATTGCATGGAAGACTGAGAAGACTTTAAAATTGGGAACTCAACCCAGAATCACCACAGTGACTGAGAAGACAGTCGTAAGAAATGTAGAAGAAGATCCCAAGCAAATGGCCTCCATGGGTGTTGCAACTACAACTACAAATACTCATAATATTAGCAGGCTCACTGAAACCCTTGATCATTATAATGGGTAGAAATGAAAGAGGTTTTAAGGAAGGAGGAAAGTGTAGGCCGAGAGTCTAAGAGAAAATATGAAGCTACTCTTTCAAACTATGAGAAGTTGCAGCAGGATTACTAAATCCTAGGGGAAGAAAGGGATAATTTGAAGCAATCAAACATGACCCTTGATAGGGAGAAGAAGAAGTTAGAGAACAAGATAATAGAAATGGAAGCTCAAAAAAATAGCAGTTGATCGAGAAGCAGAGGAGCATAGAGTCTGAATTACAAAACTTGAAGCACAGAATAATTCCTTGGAAGGGATTTTGAAGGTAGCCAATGAAAGGAAAATAGATATAGCACCTCTAAGAGAGCATGCTCTATTACTTAGAAGAAAAATGTATCAAGTACAGGTAAAGCTGGTAGGAGAAGTTGTTTCAGATCAAGCAAGCCGAAGATCCACTGCAGGAGATCTCAATAGTGGCTAGTAAATTCAATGACAGAACCCAGGAAATTGTTGAGACTCTACAAGACTAGCTGACATGGTTAGAGACAAACACAGAGAATCCAGAAAACATACCTGAAAGAAGTCTAGAAAATTTGCAGATCGAATATGATATTATAAAATTCAATAGTAGAGCTGCTGAGAGGCTGATGGAAGAAATGGAAAAGACAACAAACAAATGTGCAGAATTTTACAGGAAGATGTTTGCCACTCACAACAAATGTCTAACCTCTTCATCAAAAAGGCTATAGGAATTTCCAGTGCATGAAGAACACTTGAAACATCTAGAATATAAGATGCAATAAGATGAGTTAAATATTCAGCTGATTAAAGGATCAGATACAAACATGATAAAGAATTTAGTAGCCCAAGCAACAGTTAGTAACTGTCTACTAGAATATTTGTTTAGAGTGACCCCTGCAAGATTAGGAGACATAAAAGGCCAGCTGTCCAAACATGGGATCACAGTAAGATGTTTAGAGCCCACAAAGTTCGAGACAATTGACTCAGATGCTTCATTCTAGAAGCAATTGATAAATAGTTTGACTGGGTTGAATTAAGTGGTTTTGTCCCATTCACACATGGATATATTTGTAATATTTTATATTTACTTTTTTAACACACTAAAGACAAACTTTATGTAACTGAAAGTTAAGGAATTCCAAAGGGAAGGGAGACCAAAAGTCATTTTGCAATATATAAATATAGGTAGAATCGAATGAGAGAGGGACTTTTCTAGATCTAAGATACGAAATACTTGTTGTAAGAAGAACTATTTCTTGTTATAATAAAGATGATAAAAATTCTGCTGGAGAAGGAGTTGTTGGAGTTTCAAATGCATGCTATGTAAATGGTTGAATATAGAACTCTTTATATTTTGGCTTACCCTACAAATTTGTGAGATCGTTCTAACTTCTAAACTACTTCTATGTTATGAATGATTTCCTTTCATTATTATGAAGCTTATGCAGCAAGTGATGTAATGAATGCTTTAACAAACATTGATCTATCTCTATGTTAATTTTCCACTGTGTTTATGTATTCTAAATTATATCAGCTATCTGTAAAATTCTTTGCGCATAAATTACAGTACCTTACTCACATATATAATAATATTTCTCCTCGAGGATGGGTTATATAGTATGTTTTAGTTTAACATATATGTTATTGATTTCTGTGATTTGGGAACAAAGGAGATAAGACGAGAGGTAAGAACCTGTGCATCACATTGTGAACACTTTGCTGCCTAATCATTTGCATTTAATTTAGGCACTTGCATATCATCTACAAAACATTAAAAAAAAACACATAAATGGTGGACCGGGCCGTGACCGGTAAAATAAGATTTAAACTCTCATTTAATTCTATGGTAGCTGGGATGCTAACCAAATGGATTCCCCACACCAAATGATAAATGATCTAATTGGGAACGATTATTGGCGAGAATCCCTATTGTTGGTACCTAGGATTTTCCAGGCATCAATATTTTTGGCGCTAGAAGGAGGGCCACCAGTGCATGGCTGACCGAGGAAATCTGTTTTCTCAAGATCATCTCACCAGTGATAGTTCAAAAACTAGTTTTCCCAAAGGCTCCATTCCCGAAGGAAAATTTAACCTTGAGTAAGAAGATCGAGATCACCTTTATCCTATTTCTTTTGAAGTAGTAAATGATTTAAGGAGAATTACAAGATCATATGCAAAGAATATTGGAGGATTTCCTAATATTCCAAACTTACCAAGAAGACTAGCTCGTAGAAGAGATCTAATATACACAAGGAATTCGGTCTTAGTAGGAAATTTTGAAGAGTTGGTAGATTTATATTTACAAGAAATTGACCAACCTCTTAACCAATTGGGACCTGAATTCCCATATGGTTCACCACTTCAGTCTCCGTTTCAATCTCCTCTCCAATCCCCACCCCAGTCTCCTAAGTGAATTATGCCCGAAAACGTACCTACGAATTTGAATGCAAATCAACTTAATCCACCACCAACTTGGAGGGCTAGATCCCCACTCGCCCTAACACCTCCAATACATGTCGTATCGCAGAATCCTGAAAATTCATTGCCTAAATTTGATCTGAAAAAAGGAATTCCTATAAATGATCACCTGCAGAGCTTTTTCTTAGCCTTAGAAGGTTTGGATGTAGAGCATGAAGACGTAGTATGCAGACTATTCTCGCACACTCTTAAAGGTAAAGTGTAATCATGGTATTTTGGCTTGCACGAAAATTCAATCACTGACTGGAATACTTTTGAAAGATTGGTTAAGAACAAATTTGGGAGTCAAAGAAGTATTGTTTCCCTAATGAAGGAATTACTTACTCTATGAAAGGAAAATAAAGAGAAAGTGCAATATTTCAGTCAAATATTTTCTGTACATTTAAATAATTTTAGTGCTTCCATAAATCCTGCTGAAGAGATCTTAATTTAACATTACATTTCATCCCTTGGCCCTGACATAGCACTGTTTGTTAAAATATCAGTAAAGCCTTCCTTGGTGGAAACTTATGAGGAGGCTAAAAAAATAGAAGCTGAGCTTGAAAGTGTAAATAAATATTCTACAGAACCAGAAGTACGAAATTTTGGTGGCAAGAAACCGTTGTTGTTGAAAAGACCCAAGGATGATCATTATCATGAATTAGGAAATGTGGTTAAAATGGTACATAAGTTATCCAACAAAATATTTGACGTGGAGAAAGATAAGGAAGCCAAGAAATAGTTCAAGCCTCATTACAAGAGAAGAGATGAAAGTGGTCCATCCAAACCACCCACGCATAGTCCATCTGCTATGAATTTCACTAAAGTTGGAATGGAAATTTTTTTCCCATTTCATCAACAACCTCACTTTGAAAGTAACTGCCCACAGTGGATTAACTCCATGACCTTGGTTATGAATCAGTTACTATACTCTAGATTAACAGAAACTGTAGTAGAAGATGAAAATACTCATGGAGCGGAGGAGGCACCGGAGGAACTACCATGGTTTTGTGGAATTGTGCACCCATGTTGGGATTAGAGGATGAAGAACCTACTGAGGAAATACAACCGGTCAACTGTAAATGTTACAACTAGAAACAAAGGTCCTCTGATTGAGGATAATACATTACTGCCCAAGATTAAGAACATTCAGGAGAATATGAAGAAAATCACAAATAACACCCAGACTCCACCTATACCTGATTTGGTCATAACAAGGAAGGATACCCCCTCAATTAGTAAGCCAGTCAAGGCTACAGAAAACAAGTTAGAAAGTGTCAAGAAAAAATCAACAGAGTATGAGATGGGGTATGATATTATAGAAGATATCAAAAATACTAAGGCAAATATTTATTTGTTTGAAATGTGCAATATACCACAACAGAGAAAGAATCTTTTGGAATCCTTTGATGCACCCATAAATAAACCCCAAAATGATATTCAATCTGAGAAAGAGATCAGTGAAGCCAGTATAGGGGGAAATTCCAAATCCAGAACTTTACCATTTTTACTTTCTTTCAAGTTTTTTAATCATAATGTACATAATTGTCTAGTAGACTCTGGAGTAGCTGCAAATGTTATGCCTCTTTCAGTCTGTAAATAGATAAATGAGCAACCCATGCCTTCTGTAGGAAAAATAATACAATTGGATAGAACAACAGTGAATGTAGTGGGAGGAATGAATGATTTATTGATACGATTAGCTGTAGATGAAAGAGTGTGCCAATTCATAGACATTATGGTAGTGGATATACCCGAGGCTTATGGACTAATTTTGAGCTGAGACTAGTCTGCAAAACTAGATGGATATTTTGCTACTGACTGGTCACATTTATGGTTTCCTTACAACAATAGCCAGAATCAGATTAAAGTATTAAGAGAACCACATATGAATTATAACGTGATGCATCTAGAAGGGGAGAATGAACCGGTAAATTTTTCACATTCGGTTTTGGAAAATTATTTTATTGAACTCAAACCAGGAAATTACCAAGCAAAAGAAGCCAACAATGGATCAGACATACAGCCTGAACTCCTTTAGTTTTCGCGGGCTGATAAATTTTATTGTAACATAGTTAAATTAGTCTCAGATGTAGAAAGTAGCACTAGTACAATAGAATTAGTAGATAGGTTTTGGGTTTTATACTTTGATGGTTCAAAAAATTAGGAAGGATCAAGAGCTAGCTGTATCTCGATTGATCCAGAAAACAATAAAAATTTTCTTTCTTGTAGATTAGAATTTGAATGTACCAACAACACAATCGAGTATGAACCATTAGTCGAGGGTTTGAAAAAGGAAATTGAGTTCAAAGTAAAAAATATAAAATTTTGTGGTGATTCTGAAATTATCGTTAAATAGGTTTGAAACACAATTCATTGTCTATCATCGCATTTAAAAGGATATCAAAGTGAAGTGTGGGACCTCATAGTAAATTTTGATGCATTTAATATTAATTCAATTCCTAGGTTGAAAAATGCAGTAGCTGACTTATTAGCTACTTTAGCTGCAAGACTTGTTCCTACTAATAATAGATGTACAATTGAATTGATTTTCAGGCCTGTTGTACCAGAAAACATCACTAATTTGAGAGTGTTCGATGACGACCCACAAATCTTAGAGTTCCTAACTAATGATGAGAATTTCAAAGGGCCTATAATTGATGATGAAGAACATCAAGCGAATCTCCAAAATGGGAACTTCATACCCAAAGGGGTTAGAACTTTGGAAGGAATGTTTGATCTGAATAACAAGTTCAGAAGGCCAACAAATGTCAAAATGAATAGTTCATCTATGCAATTTGAGATGGTGAATCTAGGGTCAGAAGTGGAACCTAAATATGTAAACTTGGGAAAGTGCCACTCACCAGGGGAAATGAGCAAGTTTATCAGTTTGTTTAAACAATATAAGGATGTATTTTCTTGGACATATGAATATCTTAAAACTTACGACACCCGCATCATACAACATGTAGTCCCAATTAAAGTGGGAGTCAAATTGTTTCAGCAGCCCTTGATAAATATGCATCCTAAATTAGAACCCTTGATCCAAAGTGAAGTAAAAAATCTCCTTGATGCCAGGATTATATTTAGAGTTAGACACTCAGAATTGGTTGCAAATTTGGTACCGATGAGAAAGAATTCTGGTGAATTAGACCTTGTGTTGATTTCAGAAATCTAAATCGTGCCTCGGATAAAGATAATTACCATGTCCCATCCATGGAGTAGATATTGCAAATGGTCTCAAGCTTCGAGCTATTCTCTCTGCTAGACGGATTTTCAGGATACAACCAAGTGCTAGTAGCCGAATAAGATCAACTAAAGACCACTTTCAGAACTAAATGGGGTACTTTTGCATACAGAAGGATGCCTTTTGGTCTTATTAACGCTGGAGAAAAAATCCAAAGGGAAATGGACATAGATTTCCGCGGTTTAATTGGCCACAACTTGGTGGTTTATTTGGATTATGTTACAGTTTTCTCCAAGAAAAGAGAAGAACATATTTTTCATTTAAAGCAAATTTTTTATCGATGTTAGAAATATAGCGTTTCTCTAAATATTGAAAAAGTTTTGGATGGGTTGATGTAACAGAATTCCATAAAGTAGTTTTTGATCTTAAAAGTTAGTTTTCTAGAAATCTGTGTTCGCCAGCTAGTCTCCAATTATTGATGCTGCAACTACTTCCCCAAAAAAATTTAGCATTTTTTTAGGGCCCCCCTTTTTAATTTTATTTTTGCTTCATAGGAAATTTGAATTTTGAAAGCCAACATTTATGGCTTGTTTTTTCATCAGGGGAGTTCAAGAAGTGGTTTTTATCCTAAGGCAGAAAAAATATTTTAGCTACAGTAGCGGGTGATTGTCAAATTTTGATCCGAAGCAATGGGTACATTTTGAAATTCAAGCCGCTATGATAGATGTGTCTTCAATTTGGAGCCACTAAGACAGACATTTCTTTGCTTTCTTATACGTCGTCGGAGCAGTTTTCATCTGCTACTTTGGAGGATTTTGGGGATCAATGCCACAATGGCGTGTGAGATATTGATTTGAATATCGGGAATATTTCCGATTCTTTTGTCCCGCTATGGCAGATGGTTTTCAATTTTGGAGCCGCTATGGCAGCTCAACTTTATTTTTGCGCTTCACTTGGTTTGTTAAGAGTTTAGCCACAATGGCAGATGTTTTTCCTTCTGATCCTGAGCCTTGCGACCCACTGTGTCGGGTGAATGTTTTCTCTTTTCCACCGCAATGGCAAAGAAGGTTCTTCTTCGGCCACCTGATCCTCACCAAGCCCACTTCGGCAGAAGAGTTTTCGTCGTCAAGCCGCTACGGCGGCAATCTTCCATGATTGTCATCCAATGCCTATTAACTGCCAAAGCCGCAAAAGGAATGCAGGTGTATTGTTAGATATTAAGCAATTGGTTGTGACTGTGTTGGGGTTTGTTGAGCCGCCGTTGTCGAGGTTGTTCTCGCTTTGAATTATCTTTAGTCACCCGATGCGTTGTGTTTTGGTGCCAAAATCATTTGAACCTTGCGCATGTAAGTTTTAATGCCTTACCTATAGTATTAATTAATTTTTTAACCTGTGAATACCAATTTATACACCGTTGGAGGGGGGGGGGGTTTACCACTTTTGTCTTTACAGTGAGTCTTAAAGTTGTTAACCACGACTTGTTTAGCCTGGTCGAGACTTCACATGATTGGTGGAAATTGCCATTTAAATCTCATGTGGCAGTTCATCCCAAGCATCCACGACTATGTGTCTAGTCGATTTCCTGCTAAGTAGATTTTTCATGTGCCTACTGATTGGTCATTTAGTGGGATTTTTCAAACTGTCAGTTGTTGGTTTGTCTTGCAAGGGAGGGTAGGTATTTTGGTTTTTAGGTTTAAAGGGTCTCCACTTGCATTTTACATTTCATCATTTCCTTTTAAGTTTTAAATTTTCCCTGGCCACTCTATCTACTCTTAGTACATCACCATCCCGTTAGGAGGCATTTTCATCCGCAACCTGTCAGATCACGATGAATCTCCAAAGGCCTGATATTTTCTCCAGCATGGAGCTTACTTGGTTTTTGCCATTAGGTTTTAGCAAGGACTGCAGTTCTAGGTGTTCCAGCAAATCATTTGGTTTTTGGCAGTTTCATTGTATCTTCCCACCGCGAGAGGTTGAGCCTAGTGGTTTGAACCTAGGGAATCACCACCATCAAGCCTCAGAGCACTACATGTGGGCTGTGAACCGCGGCTTGGATTTTTTGTGTTTGTGGGAAGAAGGTACCATAGGTGTTTTAGTTATTGGTGTTCATTATAGGATCCAGAGGCCGAGGCCCGCCTATGTAGGGGTTAGCTACCTGAGTTTTGACCTACTGAGCTGCGGGGTGTTTTTCTTGTCCCAATGGGTGAAGATAGCAGGGTAATGCAGATTGATAGTGTTGTTGCTTAAAAATGTTTCTCTAACATATCATAGTCGTTGATTAAATGCATAAGTTGTTTAATGATATAAATGCTGAAACTTTTTGTTGTATTGCAGTCATAGCTTATGCCAGACAGTATGACGAAAAAGGGGAAAAAGAAGGCAAAGATCATAGATTCTAACTCAGATGCACAAATATCACCCACACCAAGGGTAGAAATAATCTATGAATATACCAAGTCAGTCAATGAGGCAGAACCCAAGTTTAAATGGGGTCAAATCTACCACAAGCTTGTGGAGAAGAAGGTTCCAGAGGTAGGGTTGGAAGACCTAGGCTTATATGATAATATACTAAGATCTAGAATCACCAAGGTATCCACTAGGCCAGATTTGTTCCCTTACGTAGAGGTCATCGAATGGATTCTTCCCAAAGTGTATGTAGCAGGGATGATAATCAGAAACATGGAGGACAAAGGATTTGCATCCTTCACGTCTGGATATATAGCAAAATTATACAGTCTACCCCCATCAAAAATTAGCATGAAAATTGAGTGGGTAAAAACTTTTAAGTTTGATTACATAGCTACAACAAAGATGATGGTAGTTGAGGGGAATACTTTCAGGTATAAGCAATCGGGGGAATACGAAACTGCTCATTTGTGTACCCCATACAGATTGGTAGTATTGATGTTGAGTAGGATTTTTGGCAAAGCGGATGGTAGAATTTATAAGTTTGGATGGATCCCACTAATTTACTATGTAGCCATGAAAAGGACAATTTTCAACTAGGTTGATATAGTAGCAAATAGTCTATCCACTTCCATTACTGCAACCCAAGAAGTTTTGCACCAGAGAAAATATGAATTCTACATGGGGTCCTTTTCTATTGATTGTATACTTAGCTTTCACCTGTTAGAGAGACTCAAATTACAGTGAAAAGGAGGTAAATCTCCTATTTACACAACATATCAAATACTGGGAGCCCACAAATACCACAGTCACTACCAGTCAATCTGTGAAGAGTTCCCGATGCCTCTGTATCAACTAGTCTTTCTGGAGGAGTGTAAATGCCTATCCGAAGGAGCTTTGGCATCTATCAATATTTTGGGGATTACTTATTCTCTGAAGAAGGAAGATACCTCAGGATGTATGGGGGGACTAAAGCACCCTCATTGCTACCAATATACACTACAGATTACATAGTTCACAAGGAAGTTGTAAGACAACTTTTCTTAGATGGCTTTGGAAGTCACTTGTTTGATTTAAAAAAGGTTGTGTTTCTGCCGCTACCTTTTTATGTAGGGAGTGTAGCATGGATTTATCCCTTACTACAGGGCAGGAATGGAATGATAGGGTTCCTGGTGGTTATGCAAGAAAAATGAAATAGAAAGGAAATAAAGAACGGAAAAGAAAGAAATGGAAACCCCTCTGCACACAGGGTTATGGGTTTAGATCAAATACCCTGCATACAAATTGTTAGAAAACCTACAAACAAACAATGGAGATCTGCAAGAACATGTTAGACCATGAAACCTACAATCAAAGATAGGTTAGAAAAAACTAAGCAAACAAGACAAAACAGACATTATACCTTCAATGGGTGGAGATGGGCCACCATGCCCTAGCTTGAAGAAGCACCTCTCTTGAGAATTGGGGGAGCTATGGCTCAATGGGAGGATGGATGAGAGGGAGATTGAATGGCTTGAGAGGAAAAATGGTCTCAAGGAACTCACTCAGCTAGCATAACAGTATGCAAGGAAGGAATGTTTTGAGAGTGACCCCCACCCCTCTAATTATAGCATTTTTAGGGTTCTAAGCCCTTGGTCAGGGATTTTAGCCCCTTTTGCTCAAACTTTAGCTCCTTTTAGGGGTTTAGGCTCCTTTGAGGGGTTTTAGCCCCTAGGAGAGCTATTTAGGCTCTTTTTAGGGGTTTTTATGCCCCTTTTCAAGTTTTTAAGCCTTCTTGAGGGTGTGGGGGTCAAATGGGGGTCGTGTATGGGTGTCCTTGGGTGGTGTAGGACATGTATAGCTGAGTGAGGGATTTTTTGGGTTAACAGATTGCCCCCTAATGTGTGAGGGTAGGATCTCATTGTATGGCCGATGGACATCATAAGATTTTTTGCAAAGAGGTGGTGCTTCCTGGGCTGGGGCATGGTGGCTTTTGGTTTTTGTATTAATATGGTTCCCATCAATGGGTGAGATAAAAATAATGTGTGACATGTATATGGATGAGGCAGGAATCCCCATGCTCGTGAAAATGTCAAAAGAATAATGTGATCTATGCTCTATAATAAAAGAGTTGATCATATACAACTGATGATACATAGTGGTTGCCTCATTGAGAGGTTGAATACAACACTAATCCGAAGAACTGCTACATTGGACCCATGGCATTCTCATGGAATGCTATATATTCATGACTGATGGCCTACTAGATCTGGAACAGTACCTAGCTGTATTGACTCACTGATGGAGAGTCAAATTCTCTATGGTACAAGTATGCTGTATCAATCATAAATCTATATGGAAGCACTACTAAGGCTTCTGAACACTGTCTCCAACGCAACCCGAAAATCACAAGGGATGTAAACCTATTTAGGTCCCTTGAATAAACTCATCAATGTGGTAGAGTCTTGTGACATTCAAGGTCTTTGACCAAATACTACACAGACCAATACCTTGTACGAATCTCAACGGTGCGATGATGTAGCTGGAGTCGAGCACATGAGAAACAACCATCCCGAGAGGAATTAAGGACTCCTCTCAAGTGGTCCAAGGAACTCATCAATGAGGTTAATGAAAGAAAGATACAGGGACCTCTAGGTCTATCCTCTGGAATATGTGTGTTGTCATCGATAGAGGGAGACCTGCCCCTGGTCAAGGAAATGGTGTTTCCTTGACTAGAAGCACAAGGGAGATAACCAAAAGATGTGAGACAATCTGTGGACTGACCCACTGAATTGGGGGGGGGGGGGGGAAGGAGTTGAATAGGGGCAAAGGGAGTGTAGTAGACTCAAAATTCCTTTGTTCAGAGTATGATGGCAGGGTGGACCAGGCAACAAATGAAAATGACTCATGGGAATGGGATCATATCTATAATACCGGGAATGTCACTGCAGATGGGAAATACTTGGGGGAGGTAGAAACTTTTGATATTGATGGGATCCAAGGAAGACACATTGTAGAGTACTCTGAACAAAGGTGACCCAAAGTGGGAATGCTACCAAACTATTTTCTGTGAGGTGGTGTCTAGAGACACCATTGTGGCACGATATCATGGATTTTTGGCGAGCCCGAGAAAGTAAATGCTTACTGGTACTTTCAATTTTAGAGATTCTGAAATCATGAAGAAGACTCCAGTGGGGGATATTTTTCATTGGTAGTCTCCTGTGCCTGAAAAAGGATAAAAGTATACACAGGAGAGCTCGACCATCCTGTAGGGGATGAGAGACTTCTTTACTATTGGTAGTCCAATCAAGTCGACAAATGTTAAACCTATACTGACTGGACGGTCATTCAGATACTTTTATGAGCATGAATGAAACCAAGTTTGCTCGGCAATATTTTCTTAATGAGAAGGCTAGAAAAGAGATTAATGACAACCCATGGTGAGCTTTTTCGTAAAGTTCGACCCCTCTACCCAAGAAAGCATAAAAGTATGCAGAGGGGAACGGTCTTGGCTTGATTATGCCAAGGTGGTCCTTTTCATTTGATGGTCTACATAGTCTACAAAAGGAGATAAACAAGACGATGTAGACGCCCTTTCCTATATGTTAACGAGTGGGAAAGGAAGCAGCTGCGCTCGACAATATTTTCATTCTTTTAGGAGTCAGAAAAGAGCTTAAAAGAAACTCTAGTATGGTCAACCGATTGTGGTGGCACATGTGGTGCCCCATGTTGGGATGGTGGACAGTGGTCCAAATGTCATCCATGGAGTATGGACGGAGCAGGTGGATCTTAAACATACCAATACATGCACAGGATAGATTGTGGCAAAGGCATGCGAGTCGGTGCAGCAGAGGCAGGAAAACTGAAGTGGCTCTCAGACAGAGGTCAGGAGAGTCATGTGTGAATTATGGTGGATGGACTTGACTACATGTTATGTGAGTGCAAGTCCAGAGGCAGTTAAATTCTGAATGTATGCAAACGAAATGATCCGTCCTTTGGGCAGTGGCCTAGGGACCTGCATAAGGTGTGGTGGACAGAGTAGATAGTTATGTGTTAAAAAAAAACCAAAATGATGTTCCTTGATGGGCAGTGGCCTGAGAACCCGCATGAGTGGTGGTAGGATGCAAGTATAGGTTTTGAGACACTTGCATCACAATGTTGTGGCTCATAAATCAAGGTAACTTCCGGGAAGTGGTCCTAAAAATTATTTGTTAAACATGAGACGATGGTCTCATAAGGAGATGGAAATTTGGGCCCGGAGGTGTGAGAGGTGTCTTGAACAGGCTCCGGGTGACTCTGATTTAGTAGCTGATGGTGCTGCCCCTGAATGGGGGTCTTTGATTTGTGGTAAAGACAAAAACTACGCTATAAGGGACTCATAGTGGTTATATCAAGAATAGACTCTTTTGAGGTGGAGCCCATTGCATGGCTTCTTCAAGAGTCGACCGTCTGAGTTAGTGAAGAGGTATGCCCCCTTGCTGAGACGAAGTTCATTGGAAAGGCAGGATGACAAAATTTGGTTTTTTATGGGAAGAACCGATTCCACACTATGGTTTAAAGGGAACGGGGTAAAACTAGAGGCAGTTTTACAGATATCTCCACCATCGCGTATATGGTGCCGGGATAGATCAAGTGGATCTTCCACAACCGACGAGATGGAGGGGAAACTAGTGCTAGAGATCATGTAAATGGTATTGGTTGTGGATTTGGTGGCCTTTCCCCCAATATCTATTGGAAGAAGAGGGGAAGGCCTAGAGATGGGAGGAGTCTTTGATGGACCTGAAGGTAGGTGCAAAATCATCTCAATTGGCTCGATCGGAGTCAACACATCTTGGGGTCTCAGAGGTAGGGTAGGTGTTTCAAGGTACCACACAAGAAATCCCAGTGTGAAATCCTGTAAATTGGAGGTTTCCAAGACAGACTTACTCATGATCCTGGGTGGTAGGAAAAGGAAAAGGAAAAGGATCATGTTGAGTGGGAATGAACCCCATTGTTTCCTTGGTAACTGAGGTTGAGGTTGCAACTGAGGTTGTGCCTATGGATGCGGTTGCGGCTACGAATGGAGCTGCAACTGTGGTTGGTGCTGCGGCTGCAATGGTGTTGCAGCTGCGGATGGTGAATGTCACCCCATGGGTATTCTGGGGTGGTTAAGGATTCAAGTATCTCCTCATCATTGCAGAAGCAAAGGAGAGACAGGTCTGATGGACCATTAGTGAAGGTGGAGACAAGAGGGTTGGTAGAACTAGACATCATGTAAATGGACATGGTGTCTGAAGAAGGTGGTGGGGGGTGAACTTCTTCGATTAGGGTGATATCAGATTCAAGGGAATGTTGACGAAGGTTGGCTATATCCATTCGAAACTCAGGTAAGTCTTGGCAGTAGTGAGAATAGTGTCCATACAATCCACAAAGGGTGCAAGCATGGTTTGTTCTCAATGACTTGTTTCTCACTATTGGTGCATTTGGAAGTTCAACCATGGAGAGGTTTTCTGTTGTATCCATGGCATGCAAATGCACATGCATCATAGGAATATCAGGGAATTTCTGAGTCGGATGGCCCTGTTCTTCATAGATGGCGCAAGGAGGGATCTGTCGAGGTTTAGTGGTACCTTTTGTGTTCTTGCCCCTGGCCCTTTTTGGGTGGGGCGGTGCGGGTGTGGGTGCAGTTGTTGGTTTTTGCGGGCCAGGTGGAGGATGAGATTCGACCGTGATGGGTTGCATGGGGGTTAAGACTACCTGGGGCATTGTTGATTGAGCTGGTGGATCAAGATACCACATGGAAATTCCTAATGTAAAGTTGGGTAAGTTTAAGGTGACCATTACTGGCTTGCTCATGACACCAGGCGGGGGAAAGAGGAAGGGAATTGTATGGACTGGAGAGGAGCCCAGATAAATCCCTGATGGTTGTATGTGGGGATGAGGTTGTGGTTGTGGCTACGCATAATGCTGCGACTACTGTTGATGTTGCGGCTACGGACAGTGTTGTGGTTGTGGTTGGGGTTGTAGATGTGGTTGTTGTTTGGGTGTAGAAATGTTGGATGAGAGCATGCACAAGTCTACAATCTCGTTTGGTGTCAGTGGTGGTGACACTAAGGGGAAAGAAACTATCATTATGGTTTCGAAAAACAACACAGGGCCCACATTCAACAATGGGAAGGTTGGTCTATTGTCAACCATGGTGTTGACCGCAGGGATAACATTGGTGTGTGTGGTCATCCCTTACAGATCAATGGTGTTGATCATAGGGATAATGTTGGCGGGTGTCGTTAGCCCTTGCAGATCATGATAAGTTAGTTGGTTAGCCGTCACGATTTTCCCTTTGTGGGGGAACATCATGAGATGGAAGACAGTTGATGCTACTACTCTCATGGCGTACATATAACTTCTTCCAAGGAGAAGGTTATAGTCCAATTGAGCGTTGACAACCTCTATATCAATCAAAACTATCTTCCCAGCTAATGTAATGGGGACATGGGGGAGGATTCCTTGGGATTTAGTTGGATGTCCATCATAAGCCCGCAAAGTTGTGGAGGATGGTTGTAGAATTGGGGATCCAAGTTTCTGCGAAACTAGGGTAGACATAACGCACATGGATGCCCCCTCATCCACTATGCACTGGTGCACAACCAAATTCTAGATAGACACTGGGATTTGAAAGGAAATGGTTGATGGCATTCAATGTTCTCCATTCTCCGTGTCGAATGTGATCAACTTGGAGTCAGAGGGGTCTACGGCCCCAAGGGCAGCTAGTAAGGCTTTCCACTATGTTGGGAAATTTTTGAGTACCTCAAGAGTGGACATGGCAGTAGGTGTTTGGGCCAAATAATCCACGATGCTGTAGCTAGCAGCAGCTCTAGCTGTGGTGTTGTTGGTAACCCGGCATATGGGGGGGCGCAGGAAAGGGGGTAACTGAAGAGGTGCATTGACTGTTTTAGACGTGGATGCCGCTGATGTGTCAGCGAGTTTGTTGTTGGTTCTGTACTGATTTTGTTTGGTTTGTAGATTGACCTCTTCAGTTTCCATAGCTAGCAGGTGGTGGACACCTATTTCTGTTGTGGGAGGTGCCCCTGGAGCATTAGGATTGGGTTGGGGAGGGACTACGGTTGCCACCAATCCTTGGACTGGTAATGGGTTTTGGAGCACCATAGGAGGAGGTTCTTGTGGTGTCGGGTTGGGTTAGGCTTGGTCCATTGTATTGGTGGCATGTTGAACCTCGTTTCTAATGGCTTGTTTAGCGCTACCCATGAAGGGACACTCAAATGTGTAATGCCCATAGACCTCGCATAATGTGCACAGTTGGTTTGTCCGCAACAGAGCATTGCGTCTCGGTGCATTTGGTCGTTGAGGATTTTGGGATGGTCGGTTCACCGCGGCATTGTTGGGAGGATTTAGTTGTTGACTGCCTCCCTATGGTTAATTGTTTCCTTGGTTCTGGGGTCGGTTCTTCCTAGCTTGCCCTTGTTGGTTATTGGGGGCTGGGTGGTTGGGACATTTTTGTTGTGCAAATACCTATCCTAATGGAGCAGGTGGACCAAGGGCGGGGGCTTGAATAGCTTGCATCGGTGGTGCATAGTATATTTGGGTGGGTGTCAGTGCCACAAATGTGGGAATTTGTCTCACGTATTTCTTTGTTAGCCAAGCCAAGGCCTGATCCTGTTGCGGTGGCGCAGGTTGTGCGTAAGAAGTTATGGATCCAGACTGGGACATCATTCTTGCATAGTCTGTAGTTTGGTTTTGGTAGGCAACACTAGCAATGTTGCTTGGTTGTGGTGGTATTGCAGGTGGTGTTGAACGGTGTTGTGGTTGTTGAGAGACAGAACCTATGATGCCATCTGCAGCATGGGATGCCCTCGGTGCATCTCGATAGGAAGTGCCCACATGGGGAGCACTTGGAATGATGGTGTAAAGGTATCTAGATTATGCATAGATCAGATCAAACTACTAAACTTTCAAGATGGCCTCCTCTTTGAATTGGGGACATTCGAATGCGACATCCTTTGCTATAGGTGGGAGCAAATTTTTAAGGAACCAATCCAGGAAGATCCTGTCATCAAGTTGGATCTTACACAAACTATGGCGTCATCGCCACTCATGGATGTGGTCAGTTATGTGGTTTGCAGTATTTTGGTGGCAAGATCACAAGATCTCCACCCCTTCATCATATCTGATGGGGAGTTGGAAATATTGTAGGAACATGAAAGCCAAGGACTTGAAATCTGGGTACTTGGCTTATGGTAGCTCAATGTACCACTTGGATGCAACACCTGTGACGGTGTGTTGGAATAGTCTTAGTCTGATCGAATCATCTACGATGTTGTTTGATGAGCACCATAGATGAAACATCATGATGTGGTTTTGGGGGCACTCCCCTACCTTCCTTTCAAACTTGGGTATGTCTGAGGGAAGTTTCGTTGGCATGGAAGGCCAAAATGTTTGATGGTGGATAGGGTCATTTGTTAACAAAGCCAAACCAGGAAATTTGAGATGTGCCATGAAAGGAAGGTTTGACCCTAGGTTGATGTGAGATGGGGAAGCCATGGTGATGGGGTTTGCAGGTACATGATGCACCTGCATAACTGGGGGTATTTGTGGCACCATTGTGGATGGGCCAGTGCCCCCAAGTATGGTAGGAGGGACAGTGTGGGTCGAACAACCACTGCCGCCATGTATGATAGGAGGGGAAATGTAGGTGGAAGGGCCACTGCCCCCATGTGTTGTGTTTGTGCCAAAAATTGTTTCCAAGGATATAAAGAAACAATCCAACACAATCTCAAATATTCAATTAAGTAAGAGTAGGTTTCAGGGTTTCTTGAAAGGTTTTTGTGGTTGTAAAGTCTGGTGACTGAAGGGAATACATTCATGAGTCAAGCAAGAACTAAATCATAAATAAATAAGAATAGAGATGCATAATATAATCACCATGTACCAATCAGAGTATAATATTAAAGTTCATTCATAACTGACAAGCATTACAAGCAAAGAAACCATAAACCAGCAATGAATATATTAGTCAAGTAGCTAAACAAGCCAAAGATGAAGCTAAAACACAATCTAAAGGGAAATATAGATCATATATTTCATAGTTCTATTCAACAAATAAACATGAGAGTTATGTACTTAACTCATAAACAAGTTCAAGACCTCCTTGAGCCAGCCCAAAAAGTAGAACCCTTTTCTCTCTTTCTCCTCTACCTAAATACTATTTCTCAAAAAATCAGTTAGGGTTGAAAACCCTAACTGTCTTCAGCCAAGTCATCGATGGGATAATTGTCATATTACAATTTACAAAATAAAATATTTCTTCTAAAAACTTAACAAAAGACTGACTAACTAAAATATTTCTCAAAAGATATAACAAGTAATTGACTAACTAACAAACTTAAAGGTCTTTAGCAGCTTCAACTAGTAAGGTTGTTCCATCCAAATCTTGGGCCTTCTTCCTAGCTCTCTTCTGCTCAGCTTCCATATCTGCTAATATTCTTGTAAGTTCTTCATTCTGCTACTGCAAGCCTTTGACAGTCTGCTTCAATTCAGCACATTGTAAATCTGTGCTTCTCTTCCTCTTCAGGGCCTCCTTGGACACAACAGTAAGCTCTTGATAACGCTCATTTACTTCTTGTAAATCCTCCCTAAGTCTTCTATTTGCTAGGATTAGACCATCATTCATTTGATGCTTGTAATCCATTTGATGCTTGTATTGTTTGATGGTTCTCTGTAGGTTCTGCTTGTCTGAATCAAAAACCTTCCCTGCTGTAGTATCCTACATCTCACTGGGTAGCCATGGAATATCTAGTTTTCTGAAAATGTCTTCATCTTCTGGAAACAGGTCTGAAGACACACCATGAACCATAGGGATTTCCTGATTAGCTGCTTCAGTAGGTGTTGTTTCCTCTATCAATTGCTGGTCTTCAAAATGAGAGACTTCAACCTCCTTTTTCTATTGCTCTTTTAATATTTCACTTCTTAACTCTAAAAAGACTGCTGATAATTTAGTCTCAGTGAGACTAACCTCTTCTACTAACTTCAATGGATTTTTCCCCTTTGTATGATGAGAAACTAGAGTTTTTAGAACTGCTTCTTTCTCAATATTTGGTTTATCTGAAGAATCATCATCAAGTACAGTTACCTCTTTTGCATTTAATCTAGGGTTTAACAATTTTTTCATACTGAGCCTTAACTTGTTTCTTGGCCTAGTTTTGGGTCTCCATGTTGAGGCAAGCTCTCCCATCATCTTCAAACTTTTACCTTGATGTTTAATTGCAGAAAACTCCATAGCTGCAACTTTGTTCTTCTTTTTCTTTGACCTCTTTGTTTTGTCTTCTTAGCTGCAACATTCTCTATATGTGTTAACCCTAGAATGAGTTTTGACAGTAAATTCATCTTCTTCTAAAAGATATCCTTCATCCTCTGATAGAATAGTGATGGGGCTTCTTTCCTGGACTTGGATGTTTTCTTCCTTTACAGCAATCTCCTTTGTGATAACAATTTCCTCCTTCATAAAAGTTTCTGCTGGTGCTCTATCTCGCACAGGATGATCTTCCTTTTCTGTAAACAGTGAACTTTTGGCTTTATTATCAGCTGAAGACTGCTGATGTTCATAGTCTGCATTTGAGGGCTCTGGTACTTCTTCAAGTTTAACTTCTTTTTTATCTTCAGACTTGATTTTCTGACCTAGTTTCCTCACTAGGGTTTTCCCTTTGTCTACTTGTTTTTTGGTTTGCTTCTCTTCCTGCTTAATTTGAAAACCAGACCAAAAGAGGAAAAAATCCCATGTTTTTCCCTCTCTTTGCAGGGCAGTACTGATAATCAATTTGATCAAACCATGATGGAAAATAGATTGTGTAGTGTGATCTTGATGCCCCTTAACTCTACTTGACATCTTCCGCAAACTTTTAAAAAAAAAGAAAGGAAGACTCATTCTGGATTCACCAACGAGATGCTGTAAGAACCTAAAATGATATTTGAAGACATAGGCATATCTCCCCTCACAGGTGATATAACTTTGTAGGACTTTAATGGGCTCCACCCACTCATCTATGAAATTCTAGATTAGTATTCCTTTGCTCCAGTTTGGATTAATGCCAGGTAAAAGGTACATTTGGGCATTAAAGGTGAAAGGCAGCTTCTTGAACCACATTTCACCTTCATTTCTGACTCCTGTAGCTTCAACAACTAGCTCCACAGTCAACTTAAACTTTAGAGTATCAAATACCACCATGTCCTGGTTATAGCATTGGGCAAATTTATAAGAGACCTCAGTGTTATAGCTATCAATCTTCTTGAAAAAATACAACCAACCAGCATTCTAAAATAGCTCTGCACAACCACGAAATTGGTCAATCCATCCCAACTCAGTGGACTCAGCCCTATTTGTTTTGCCACTTTTTCCCATCTGCTTTCAATGACTGAAACTTGTGTAATTTTAAAGCCCTCTGAATGACTTAACAACTCTTTTTTCTTCTCAAGCTTCTGAAGTTTTAACAGTCGGCTTTGTTTAATTCTCCTTGACTGTTTTTTTTTCTTAATTTTTTAACAGTTAGCTTCTGTTTTCGATGAAGGAAAAGTTTTTCACTAATATTAAGTAATTAGGTCAACAGAGTGCCAAAAACTCTCCAATAAAAATGCTGCTGAAACTAACTATCATCCAAGCTTGTTCATTTAGATGCTAGATCATCTCTAGAATGCATGACAACATCTGTGTGTTATGGTTCTGCTCAAATAGTACATTTGGCTCTTTCTAATGCCACATATGAGCTATCTCTTTTGCAAAAATATTTTGCATCAGTGCTCCCAAATGCCTGCTTCTTAGATCAACTTGTGATTTGTTTATCTAGTCGATAAAAAGATATGAGAGCAATCCTATGTCTGCTCACTTTCTGCTTTGACTTGTATTTAGCACCAAAACCAGTCAGTTTCAAACACCTAATCAAAATAGGTCTTCATGCAATTCACATGCTCAGCTCCTTCATAGCATTGTTTACAGGTAACAATTAAATCTGTGAAACCATGGTCGCCACAAATTGAACAGATCTTCACCTTACCACATTTTCAGGTCTTGACAAGGTAATTGTTCAATGAAACTGCTATTTTCCAACTTATCACTTGCCAAAGCATTCCAAAACCCTTTTAGATTGATATCTGCTCGTAGGGAGTTTCTTAATAGCATAAATTACAGCTTTCCTCAATCAATTTTATCATAACAAGCTTTAAAGAAGAAACCCCCAATTTAGCTGCCACTTTCAGGTTAACGCGGAATACCTTATTGATGTCTTGCTGTAGACGCTTAAAATCAATCCTTGAGCTATCTGATTGTCAAATTTAACTATACAAGTGTCTTCGGGTATCCAATTTACTTCCAGCTGGCGAAACGAGAAAGCCCTAAATCTTCTCTGTAACTGTGAAAACCCTAACTCCCCTTTGTGACTACAACTTGCGGATTTTGGGCAAATTTCCTCACTCCACTTAGTCTCTAGTTCTGTAATTCATGTATGGAGAACTCCTTTCACTTCAATCTAGGCTCGTTTGTCTACCTGTCACAATTTTCCCAACTCTAACTAATGATTTGCCACGATCTCCTCCATGCTGTAAAATGCACCTGTTTGCATGATCATTACTAAAGAAACACGTATCAAAAGCCTTTAAGCATGTCATTAGCCATCAAAAACCAAAATCATGGGAGAAATTTGCTTAAAAATTGGCGATTTCGGCGCGCGCGATATTCTTGTAGCGCCACTGTGTAAACTTTTGGCAGTTGCACTACAAGAATAATTTAAATTCAATTTTGGCATTGTTTTAATCATTATTTCCACTTTGAATGAACTTTAAGTGATAAAATATGATTATGATGTTGTTTGTGAACTAATTAATCCATATAATGTTCTAAATAACCCTTCAGGACCTAAGGAAATAAACATAATAAGAACCTAAAGGAAAAACTTGAAAATTTCACCCAAAACCAAAAATTTTCCAAAGTAAATAAAAGATCAAACTCAAGCAAATAAGCAAACTTAGAATAAAAATAACAATCAAAACATAAAATTTGAAGAAACAAGTTCCTGACTTAACATCTGGCTCCAGCTGCGGGATGAAGTCCTCCATGTGAGGCTTCAAGAACTTATAGACCAGTGCCTTCTTTTCTGCTACCTACTTGTCGGCAAAATTTCCATTGGGTTATGGAGTCCTTATTATGCTTCACTCACATTGGTATATACAATGAAAAGTGAAAATCTCCTCAACGACTGTAAAAATGCTTGAGGAATCGTCCATTAACAAGACTTGACAATTCCTCACCTTCCAAAGACTACAGGACAAAAGTGTTATTCTCCAAAATCTTAGATACTAGGAAAGGGCCAAACCAGAGGTTGTCAAACTTACCATGCTTCCCTTTTTGCTCTTTCCTCGCATCCCACCTTCAAACCATATCACCAACTAAGAAAGTGTTTTCTTTGATGTTCCTGTCAAATCTGCTTTTGATCTTCAATCTGTACAACTGTGCTCTTTCTTCTACCTTTTCCCTGTTCTGTTGCAACTCTATCATCTCATAAATCCTTCTCTGCATATCATTTGGCTCTTCCTTAGAATTCTGAAAAAATTTCATCACTGGGATTCCCAATTGAATAGGAAAAACTGCATCTGTACCATAAACTAACTGGAAGGGAGAAGTTCCAATTGCTTGTTTGATTGTTATCCTATCAGCCCACAATGCATATTTCAGCATTGAATCCCAGGACCTCTCGTTATGTTTGAGCATCTTTCTGATACAATGGATGATGTTTTTATTAGAGGATTCAGCCAAACCATTACCCTGGGGATAGTAAGGAGTGGAATGTTTCAACAAGATACCATTCTTTTCAAAAAAGGCTTCCATTTCCTTGGACTTGAAAGACTTTGCATTATCTATTACCAATTTTTGAGGACAGCCAAACCTACTCAGGATATTCTCCTCAATAAATTCCATGATGACCTTGTCTGTGGCATTCCTAGTAGGGATGGCTTCCACCCATTTGGTAAAGAAGTCTGTTGCAGTTAGGATCCACCTATGTTGCCCTGAGGAAGCTGGATTTATTTCCCCAATAAAATCCAAACCCCATTGCTGGAAAGGAGCACTTACTTCAATAGGTTTTAAGGGCAATGACAACAATTTTTGTTTGCTAGAAAACTTCTGACAAGGAATACAGGCTCTTACCTGCTGATAAACATCTGCAAACAAAGAAGGCCAATAATATCCAGCTCTTAAAATCCTGTATGTTGTTTTCTTCCAGTACTTATTCCCTCCACAGGCACCCTCATGAGATTCAGAAATTACTCCTTCAATTTCATATTTGTCCAAACATCTGAGTAGAATACCACCTGGGTCCTTCCAGAACAACTACTCTTCTACTAGACAATACTTAGTAGCTTTAAGCTTTAAGGATCTAGCAACTTTCCTATCTAGATGCTCAGGAAATTGCAAAAACAACAGAAAATACACAATGTCTGCATACCATGTGGATGCTGAATAATAGTCCATGATCTTCTCTTTTTCCAGTATTGCTTGATCTTCTTCCTGAGGTAATTCTTCAGCCATGACATGCAATCCCAGAGCCTGACAATTTTATTTAGCCAGCAGCTTGGCTAAACCTTGTCCCTTGACAAGTTTGGTAGGTTTGATATCTACATCATACTCCATGATTTTAGCAATCCACCTACCTCTTTTCCCTTCACTATCAGGCTGTGTCAAAACATCTTTTACAGCAGCATTAGGCACAAATGAAATAACTTTAGAATGCAGAACATAGATTCTGAAAAACTTTAAAACTTTCACCAGAGCATAAGCTTGCTTTTCTAAGATACTATATTTCAGTTCAGAATCTCTGAGAGTTTCGCTGAAGAATGCAATAGGCTGCTCTAGTCCTTCCTTATTCTTCTGTAATAGAACAACTGCTATTGTATCTTATGCTGCAAATGAGAATGTAAGAAATTTTCTAGTAAAATCTGGGCTTACTAACGCAGGAGCTTCAGTAAGAGCCATTTTGATCTTCTCAAATGCATTCTTTGCCTTAGTGGTCCACTTAACTTCTTGCTCCTTTTTCAGCATGGCTGTGATCTGTTTGATAGTTTCAGCAAAGTTTGGTATAAACCAACGCAAAAAGTTGATTTTACCAATGAATGATTGGACATCCTTTTTACTCCTAGGTAAACTTATTTTCAATATACTATTTTACCCTTTCAGGATCAATCCTTATACCATCAGCAGACACTAAATGACCAAGCAATTTACCTTCCTGTACAGCAAAGTGTGACTTCTTTGGATTTAGAGACAAGCCAAATTTTTTGCATTTCAGGAAAGTCTGCTTCAAATGATTCAAATGTTCATTGTTTGACTGTGAGAAAACAATAATATTGTTAACGCCATTATTTAGCAAAGGGGATAAAAAACCATGGTGGAGGAGAAACAACAAGTGTTTGCCAAACTTTGGTTAAAGGATATATTGTAAAAATGGGACTATAGGCAAAAAGGCGATTAAGTCAGCGAAGATCCTAAGCCGCGATGGAAAAAGGAAGAAAATGAATGGCTGATATTCTCTCCGCTCCTCAAAGATGCAAGGAAGATAAAGGTTTGGTCCGGGTGCTTATCCGGCCCACAGATCGGCGGCCATCAAGTTTTTTCGCGTAGATCCACAGCCTATATCAAATCCGCTTCGTGAAGTTGCATCCTGGTTAAAATGACACAATCGGGAGGAATCGGGTACATGCTACTCAATCCAATGGCGGAGAGGTGAAGTCGGATCACATCCACGGTTGAGATTGGTTCCGGAGCCAGAACCTACACGACCGATAAACCTAAAGCGCCCAGCGGAATGAGTTATCCGGTGATCGATCTGACGGTTGAAGATCAAAGTGAATCAAATCAATGGCTATTATGATTTTCGGAGGGTGAACTAGCGCGGTGGATAATTCTGAAGTGCCCAGTGGAATTTGGTACGTGGCATATGATCCGACGGTGGAAATTTAAAGGCATATCACATCAATGGCTGAGGATGATTCCGGGGATCAAAGCTGCACGACGGTTAAAGAGACGGAGCCCAGCGGAATTAGGTACGTGTCACCCGATCCAACGGCTCATTATAAAAGGTGATTTTATCGACGATGGGAGATCATTCAGGGATGGAGACTGGCACGTTGTTTATCACCAAGACGCCTGGTGGAACGGGGTACGTGGCACGAGATCCAAAGGCCAGAAATTAAAGAGAAACCAGATCTAGGGTCTTAAATGAAGCCGAAACATAGAGGTGCACGAAAGTTAAGAATAAGTGGTGGTTGCAGAAAATAAATGATGTCTACGTGGCGAATTGTGTGGTCCTATAAAGGCAGGGTTGACCTCTCCAATGATTATTTTATTTTCTCGGGACCCGGTGAAAAGGACTTGGCGATTTGGGAGCTTCCATTTGTCAGTTTCTAGGCACGCTCCGGGCACATGCCTCCACAGTAAGCTAGGTAGGACTTAAACCCTGTAACTCCTTCATCCAAATTACCATTTTAAATTAAGCAATGGACCAAGGGAGAGAGAGTCAAGTGTCTGGTCAGGTCATGGATGACAGAGAGGAATTTTTAGTAGACAGACACAGGGGCGTGTGCGACCCCTTCCTATCCACAGGGAGCGTGTCCGGCAGCAAAGAGAAATTGTGGTATTATTACTCACAGGGGAATGACGTTCTGAATGTATGCAAGTCTGTTTTGTACCATTTCGCCCTCGAGCAAACCCTCCACTTCCCAGAATTTTCTGAGTGGTGTGCGGTGAACTATTCTCCCTCTCAGAGGATTATTGTAAGTCGGTCTGCGTCCAAAATACTGTGTAAAATTGATGCTTCAGTCGTCAGAGAAAACCTTAGTCTACCCGAAAATTACCCTATAAATCATGAGTCTGTAAATGAATCTGTCCTTGCTGATTTTTTCAAAAATTGTGAAAGTGAAATTCGTTGTCAATTCTTGTCGAGTATCCTGAAGGAAGGTCAGTCCCTTGAAGGTATTTTCTTGCCTTACCCCTTGCACATTTTTAGGACTGAAGTGCAATTGGTAATGTCTCTGGTCTGTCAAGTGTTAGGTCTAGATGACGATTGTCATATAGGTGATGTCATCCTTGGTCTCTTATTAAGAATAAATTCTTTAAGCCCTGAGTCCCAGTCAGTCCCTATGCTTAATTTAGATGAATACCTTTCCGAAGCGATCCACCTTCAGTTGACTAAGTTTCCCAAGGTCCGGTTCTTTAGGTTTCAAACATACTTGCTTAACATGCTATTATGCTCTAATGTTACTAAATTGAAATTCTTAAGTACTCTATGCTCTTCTGATTTGCCCAAGCAAATCAACATGTTCGAATTTTCTAATTCGATCATGTCCGAAATGTACAAAATGTTATTTGATGAGGACCTGCCCCGTGTCCTGGACGAGATGAGATGCCTAATGCAGTCATCACCCAAAGATCGGATGGGTGACTGGTTCCTGTACAGAGGTTACACAGTGTTAAGAGTATATGGCTTTACTGGTCAGCCTTATAGGCTACCCTCTTTCTTGACCCCAAGGATTTTCGCACTAGAGTTCATGAGGCAGAGATTGCTGTCTGAGGAAGAGCACTTTGGTGCTTTCAAAAAATATTCAAACATTAAATTTCCACTTAAAGTCAGCCCTTTCATTTTTAAAGGTAAAGGCGCCCTGGATTTTATATAAAAGTTGTTAGAGAATATGGATTTCATAAAAGATGTAAATATGAATTACGACCCCCACCATGTGATCTCATTAAGAAAACATGCAAACAAGAATAAACCATTTGAGCATCAGGCTATCGAGGGGTTAGCTGAAATGGCCAATTTGCTGCAGTGTACTGACAGGTCAAATTCTGATGAGGAGACACATACTATACTTGTCACAGTGACCCAAATAATAGAAAGTGCTGGTATTGTGGTCAAGAGGAGTTTGTCTGAAGCTAAGAGTATGGATGTAGATGAAGAGGGGCCCCATAAAAGGGCAAAGCTGCTTGAAAGTGGTGAAATTGTAGATGAGTAATTTTCTTATGGTTCCAAAAGGATTGCCCTAGTTCCCATGAAAGCGGTGCAAGTAAGTCAATTCTCTTTTGAAAATGTGGAAGGTGATGTGGACAGTTCGGAATTATGCCACGTGTTTAAGTCGAAGGAAGACCTAAAAGCCAGCTACATGGAGAAGAGAAAACAGTCTATGGAGGAAACAAGAAATTTGCTCCCGAAGGTGAGAAGTTTGTACAGTTCGAAAACCTCTCTGGTCTCTGCTAGAGATGCTGAGAGAAATACTTTTAGGATGGCTATGGTAAGTGACAAGAAGATGTCTGAAATGGAGATCCGGTTAGACAAAATCAGCACTCCAGATAAAATTCAACTTCATAAAAAGACCAGCGACATCATCTACTCAGACCTACTACAAGCCATGGTGAGGATTAATAAATTGCAAGTTTTGATAGACAAATTGGAAATTCAGTTGAAACATGAGAAAGTGGAAAATAAAGCAAATGTTGTTCATATTAGGAAGCTGCAGACAGACATTGCTACTTCAGATAGTACCCAGGTAGTCAAGAGGTTGTTAGAGGAAAAGGATAATGCACTCCAGGTCCTGAAGAAGAAACTGAAGATCCCAGGTGCTAAACATGTTCAGTCATCTGAGCTACTAGCTCTCCAAGAAGAGAAGGATAAAGTCCATCAAGAGATGATGGAATACAAAGGAACAGCCGGAGAGCTACAGGAAGAAAAAGAGAAGTGGGAAGCCGAAAGGGAGGAGCTGTTATCCCAAATCTCCTTGATGAAAAAAGATCAGAATGAAGAGAAGGAGATTATGGAAGAGTTGATGAGCCAGACTCCCACAAGCGAAGACTTGTCTATTGTAAATATCCAGAAGCGATTAGATGATTTCTCTATTGATGATTTGTTGGTGCCAATGTCCCAGGTGAGTTTGAAAGAAGAAGCAATCAAATATTTGAAAGCAGAGAATGAAAAGATGAAAGCTGAATTGGCCAAAGTAAGTGAAAGCAAAAAACAAATATTGCAGGACAGGAATCAATTACAGAAGAAATTTAATGAGCTAAAGGAAAAATGCATTGGGAAAGGCCCCCTTTAGGGGGCAAAGCACATCATTTGGGATACCCTGTGTATAGAGATTACCAAGTTCCGGCACTATCTAAATTTTATTGATGATTTGAATATAATGATAAATTCGGCTCACCAGAGATTAAAACTGGTAAACGAACATATGGAGAAAAGACCTCTTGCTACAGCTCAGAACACACTAAATTTTCTAAATTCACTGTCATATCAAAAGTTGCACGAATTGGGCATAAAGGACAGAGTATAAATAGTGATTTGGGAAAAGAGAATCATCCATAAGCATCATTTAATCAAAATGGTCCAAGATAAATCAGAAGGGTTGCTTCTGCAGGTTAATAATTTTAAACAGGAATTTAAAGAGCTGTTTGAGGACGGATTTCCTTCTTTCTGCGATGGAGAGGGGTGGATGTTCTCACAGGAACATTATCATAACCTGCTTGTTCAGTGCCGCATGGACCACTCCAAATTCAATGATTTTGAGAAAATCCTGACAGGGAAGACCATCGTGGATATGCTCACAGAAGATTTCAAGATTCTGCAGAAGTTCGCCATCATCAGGAGCAGATTACCCAGAAAATCCTATGAAGCATATATGGAGCTCGAAGTAGCCATTCGGGAAATGACGGAGTGTGACAACCCAAGCTCAGAGCAATGGAAAGCTGTGGAGCGGTTTGGAAAGACAAAGTATATTCTCCATCCCTAGGAACATGTGTCATGCACTGAAGAGCTGATGGGGCAACGACGTGGAGCTAATGAGGCAAAGACGTGGAGCTGATGGGCGAAAGTTTGTTATCAAGTTGATTTGTACTTTATGATCTGTTAGGATTGGAGTTGTAACAAACTTCCTAGGG
>LPNX010596670.1:0-32446 GCA_001517045.1 Pseudotsuga menziesii
CTCTTGTCTCTTGTGATGTGATTATGTGATTGCTGTGCTTGTTATTCTCTCAGTGAAAAGATCTTATCATAATGCTAGCTTAAATGTTGAAAAACTAACAAGGTCGAATTTGGGATGAAGTGTAACTTACATGGGGAGAGGAAGATCCAAATGGGAGTTTCATGGACACTTGGCTAGATTCCCCTTACATTTATGACATCTATGACACCGATGACGGAGATTCTATGACAGTTATGACACAAGTAAGGTCTGAAGGCTGAAATATGACATATATGACATGTCAGGCCTGAATAGAGCATCTCAGAGGGCGCTCATGGGAGTTGGAGAAGGCCAAGAGGCTCCTACTCGAATTTGGGATAAGAGGGAAGGTGGAGAGAGAGGCCACATGGCATAGCATGAGAAACCACACCAATTCAACTTGGCCTTGGTTTATGGATGTATTTGAAACCTTAGAATACCATTTATGTTTATAAAATGTAGGTATCATCCATGAGAAGTTCCTTTTGATCATTTGTGAAATTTCTTGTTGTGAAGAGAGAAAGCCAGTGGATGACTAGTTCATGCCTTAGCCAATTTCGAGGGTGAAAGATTCCCATCCTAGTTGGTGTTGGGAGAGGCCACTCAGGTCTTTAAAGGAGATTAAATCGATTATTAGTCATATTTTCAAGCTACAACAGCTCGTGGACACATCAAGGTTCATCTTTTTCTTCCTTTCATCTCAAGCTTTCGCACCATATTTTAGCTCCATGGAGTGAGGCGCACTTGGGGAGCTATTCATCTATTTTAGGGAGCTTCTCTTGCTCCAGTATTTTGTATTCTGATGTAAATTATCTGTTCTTTAAGTTCAGAAATATATCAGGTCTAAAGGCCAATAAATCTCATGATTATTGCTCAATAATGAAGAAATAATGCCATTTCCCCACTACCTTGTTGTAAAGTCTTGTAATCTTGATGAAATCGAATGGATGTATAAAATATTGATGATTTATGAATGAATGGACTGTAACTAAATAATATTATGGGTTTCATTTTCAGTAACTGAGAATTTGTTTCCATTGGGTCGAATTGCATAACCATTGGAGAAAACTACACCTCATTTCCCCAAGGGTCCAATACTAGTTTGTAATATCTAATTGAAAGGAGTGATAATAACCATGGGAGGTCGATTTTTTATGCATATGATTCTATAATAATTTATTCTACACATTCCATACTTCAATTTCAGAATTTGAACGGGTTTCTGCACATTTGGGAAGCCATTTCTACCACTTACCCCGGGGGGAATTGAGCCCAAAATTGCCAATAAAATCCTCTATTTTGTTCAGAATTTAGTACAGACTTGAAGAAGTGTTTGGAGGGACATAATACATCCCTGAAAATAATAATTAAGTTATTATATCATTCATACACCTTTCCTAAATATTTGGAAGCAATTGGGCTGATTTGGAGACCAAGGCACTAAAACTAGTCAAGAGCCAAAATTGTGAAAAAATTGGAAAATTGGGCATTTTGGTAAAAAATTTTAAAAGGGTCATTACACTTGTGTGTATGTTCAATATTATGCATATTGATGTAATTTCACTACAAAAAATCCTAGAATTAGCGTCCCTTTTTAGTGGTTTTGTTTTTTACATTGAGTGGTCAAACCAGATGCTAAATGGGACGCGTTATGGACAAAACTTAAAGCGTCTCAAAAAATGTCTTTCTTTGCTTCCTAGATAGTGTCCTTTATGACGTCCAAAATAGCTTCAATTTTTTTTCTTCCAGAATAGCATCCAACTTTTCTTCCTAAATAACATCGAGGTTTGCTTCCTAAATAACATCGAGGTTTGCTTCCTAAATAACGTCTGATTTTGCTTCCTAGCAAGTGTCTGCTTTTGCTTCTTAAATGGTGTCCCCGTTAGAGCCATATTTTCATCCTTAATAGCACCATGTTAACATCCAAAGTAGCATCCAATATTGCATATGTTTTTGCTACCACTTTAGAATCCCATTTTGCACCATGTTTTACTTCTAAATATGTGTCAATTTTTGCTTCCAGATTTGCACCAATTTTTGCTTCCTTTTTTGCATCGTATTTTGCTACCAAAATGACGCCAAATATTTATTCTATTGTTGCACCGTATTTTTCTTCCTATTTAGTGCCATGTTCTGCATCCAAAGTAACGTCTTATTTTGCTACCATATCAACGCCATGTTTAGCTTCATCATTAGCGCCACGTGTTGCAACCTTTTTAATGCCTAGTTTCACGTCTTATTTTGCTACCATATCAACGCCATGTTTGGATTCATCATTACTGCCATGTTTTGCATCCTCTTTAATGCCTAGTTTCGCATCTGTCAGTTTTTGGTCACTAATTTAGTCATTTTTAGTAATTTTATATACGAATTTTGGTCATTTTGTTTGGTCACTTATATCTTATTTTTTGGATAATAATTTAGTTGTTTTTAACCGATATTATAATATCATTAGGGCATGGAGGAATTGAACCACCAACCTCCTGCTTGTAAGGTAGGCACTCTTCCATTGAGCTAGCACCCTTTAAAAATTCGGGAACCTAACTTACATAGTCCTCTATAATGGTAAAAATGATCAATACATAGTTTTGAGTATCTAATGGTGGCAAAGGATGATAGACTATATAAGTTCACAACATATGATCATGTAGGTTATGAAATCCATAAACCTTTTCTAGGAATTATAACAAAACTCAAGAAATTGGCTTAATGGGATTGCAAAAATCACTATTCCTATTTCAAATGAACAACAAAAATATAATACCGATACAAATAGTCATCCCTTTATACCCAGTCTTAAAATGATAAAGGCACTTGCAGCAAAATTTAGTATAGATTTACAACAACATACACTACCAACAATATTCATAAAGAATATTATCATATATGTAAAGGAAAATAACACACATATTAAAAGATACGGCTATCAAAAAAAGGTCAGCATTCACTGCGATCTATTTAAGAGCAACAATTTACATTAGATTTATAAAGTAGTATCTTCAAACAATGCACTTAAAAGAAGACAATCTTTTAGCACACTAATCTAAAAACAAAAATGAAAATTGAATAAACTAGGCAATTAGTTAGATCTGATATAAAGGTCTTGCTACCAGCTTGGAGACCTGAAGAAATGCAAGATATGAAATTTATATCACACTGCAAAGGTCAAGAAAAACATATTGTCAGCATAGGAAATTAAATGAACTCGGCACTAGATACCTGTTTTCACTTAGTCATTACAAGGAAAATGTTGCTCCCTTTCTAATAAGGCATTTCAACAGATGGTTTAATCTATCCTTAAATGCACTCTCAAAAAAGTCCAGCAACTAGAACAAAGTCATTTTGTCACTTCCTTATACTAGATAACAAATCGATGTGGACACCTATCTGTTCTGACTTAGAATTAAGAAACTCAAGAGTTACTCAGAAGGTTTATTAGTGCCCTTGCAAAGGAAGGACAATATTTTCAGTCATGTCAACTGTTTCGAATTCTAGAAATAGACACCCATTGAAATCATTCAGAATCACAATACTTTAGCATTGAAAAATTTGAAAGATCCAGTAGACCTTAAGTTTCACAATAAACTGTAAACCAACTTCACACAAATAAACAAAGGAGAATAAAATTAGTTTACCCACCTAAAAATCCAAGTAAGGTGTGGTTTTACCAACACAAAAGGCAAATGGTGACACTAGCTATGTTACTTTTCTACACAATTAAGTGCATGAAGTGTGTGCAAAAGAAACATACTTTTCGTATGACACAGGTTCGAAGTGATAATATCCAAAGACCACAATTTATAAAAGATTAATTAGTTATCTGTTGTTGAAACGCTCTAATTAGACAAAAGTCACAAAGGGAAATAAATATCTTATTTTTGTTGATTACTTGGTTCTTTGTTATTGAAAAATGTCTAGCAGGATGACATAATTAGAAGTGCAATAAAAATATAGTTAACTAAATTTAAAACAAAATCACCAACAAGGAATAAGATTAAGATTCTGAGTGAACCTATATCAATAATCAACCTAGAATAGTAAACGGTGTACCTACAAATGTGTTTTTAGAAGGGAAACAATTAATTTTCATAATATAATATAGGGATAATGAAGTGCAATGATACAAAATTTGCACTCATAAAAGTAGTGCGTGATTTTCCATTGGTATGTGGGGCCAATTTATAATTTAATGATCTTAAAACACTCCATTGAAGGAAACCTGATGTCCCTTATATTGCAGAGCATATGAGGATCATTAGACTTTTTTCCAAAAAATTTTGATCAAAAAATGAAAGAAAGATCATAAGCATAAGTTTCCAAAGAAGAATTGAAGGGGGTTTTGTCTTCCTTCATTAAGGCAAAGAGCCTAGGTCCTGATGGATGGACTATGGAATTTTATATTGGCTTTTACAAGTTATTGGAGTAGGAGATAATAAGGGTAGTTGAAGAATCTAGGATTTCTGGTAAATTGCAGGGGCTTTAAAGTTTAAACATAGCTTTCCCTTCTTTTATTTCTAAGAAGAATGATCCCTCTTGCTTTAAAGATTACAAGCCCATTTCACTCTATGATGTTATTTCACTTTGTCCTAAAGTACCACCTAAAAATGAGAGTCAAGACAAAAAACAAGGATCTAGAATAGTAACAATTATAAATAACAAAATACCAAACAAAGACGATATCCAAAATACATAAACCCTTAACATGGAAAACAAGATAGGAAAATATTATTTTGTTTAAAACCAAGGTGCATACCTGATGAATTAGTTCACTGTAGTCTCCAGGGAATGCCATAGAAATCTCAGTAGATTTGCTTGTATGACTGTCATAACTTGCTTTAAGCCTCCAGATACCAGGGGCCAAATGGTTGGTATCATGGAATCAAAAATAAATTGGCTGCCTTGAAATTCTCTGATTGCCATGTTTGCAATAAAAATTTGGGTATTCGAATTAAATATTCGCATATTATCTTGCATATAGATAATCACGATCTATCAAAATCTAGATTCAAAAGTAATTCAAAATATCCTTCCATGACACAATTATTACAAAGAAACTCCTGTGAGTATCTCCTTAGCAAAATACTCAATTCAATCTAATCCTCCAAAAAATAGGAAAACTGCAATCAAAATCTACCCAAAATGGCCTTTTCTGCAAAAACCATTCAAACAAAAGTATTCAATCCTAGAAATTTCTATCTAATACCAAAATTGATTAAAATTCTGTTATTTTCCTAGACTAAGGGCTATATGATATTTATTGTGTTTTGCATTCAACCTAAGCTATACAATATTACAAATTTCTGAAAATGCTATAAAAAGAATCTTCAAACTATGAACATATATGAAAGAATAACATAGATCTATGATCATGCGAATGAAGATTTAAACACTCTGTTTGTTTAAGATAGAAGAATATCCATATGATTTGCTGAGATGGCAAAGAAACATCCCCTTTACAAAGGCTTTCAGGATTGATAAACTGGGTAATTTTTTGTAAGGACTTGGGTAATTTTGTAATCTGGATTTTTCATCATTTTTGGAGCATAAATAATGAATAGAACACCACATGCTAAATGACTATAACAGATATCATATGGGTATTTATAACATTATCTCTTAATTTTGAAGTCAATTTAAAACAAGTTCACTAATGTAATTCAACACCATAATATTGATTTTTATTTCCTCAATGAACCAAGAAGGATACATCAAATTGCAATTATTCAGTCTTAAATCAAGTTCTTAATTATCGTACTCTGTATTACCTCATATTATCAGTCCCAATCAACACATTATGTTCCTTTTCATCTTTATAGATGATTTCGTGAACAAACCGGTGATGTTATTTAGCTAGCACAAACATATTCATGAAGTGCTAACAAACTTGTGCATAGATAGGCCTCGGTTTTCCCAAGCCCTGTGACATGTTCTAACTTCATCCCACACTATCTACCTTGACTCCTTCATAGGATCCAATGGCATAAGTACATGCGAGAATCCTTTCTTATTATTTATCCATTTTCTATACATGGAAGAATGGAGATGAGAAGTTGTAAATGGAAGGTCATTAATTCATCTCCCCTATGGGTACTTACAAAAAAAAAGGCTGAAATATTCATCCCACCAATTCCTGGTTAGCATACTTACCCACATTCATAATATGAAATTGATATAGTTCTATGATGACCACTATAATTCAAAACTTCAATAGATAGAAGCTCAGCATTACATCCTAACTTTTGACATGTGGCGAGCATGTTCATGCAAAGAGACCATTTTTACACTTTTACTAGAACACTATGGTTGTGGGGGATTATTTACCCTTTTGCACACATTTGAAGATGAAAAAAAAAGGGTTCGCTGGAATCAAAGTCTAATTATAACCACACATGTGGATCTACTTCAAGAGGAAGCGCACTACCACTGGAAGCAATTTAAACATGTTTTATTTCACTTTACTTGAGTGTTGATGTCTAAAGAAAAGGGCCATGCTTGGTTAACAAATTGGCACTAGTTTCCAAATCAAACTCTCAAGAGCAGAGTTTTCCTCATCATTTCCATGAGGAAGTTACCAAATATGTATTGTTTAACCAAATTTTGGAAGAGCATTCAAGGTAAACTTGGTCCTTCACATTTGAAGGACCACTTTGACTCATTTATTCAATGATTTGATCAGGTAGTTAGACCTCTCATGCTCTTTTGTCCACATAGAAGCAGGGTGCATGCCTCAAGTGGTGGGGATCATTTATGTTGTTAAATAACCACTCATTATTTTATGCACTATTGATCTAGTCCATTTGGGTTTTGGAAAAAATATTATTATTTTATTCAAGTAGGTTTTGAGCCTAGAACTCTATTGAAGCAAGGCTCCTCCATTTGTGATGGTTGTTGAAAGTGAAGGTAACTTTAGAAAACCGTTTGCTCTTCTTTCTAGTGTTGGGATTGATAATTAAGATTGGCAAGGCTCATGCCTCAAATGGTGGGGATCATTTCTATTGTTGAACAACCACTCATTATTTTATGCACTATTGATATAGTCCATTTGGGTTTTGGATAAAATATTATGATTTTATTCATGTAGGTTTTGAAGGTAATGAATAGGAAGCAGGGAAAATAACAATCCAACCGCACAATCCTAAATAATGTAAGTGACACAACATAAGACATGCTGCAATGAAGTGTACTAGCATACCCCTAAAGTTGGGAAATGAAACTCCGAAGAGAACTTTCATATGTTTTAAAAAATGAGATAAAGTTGTGTGTAGATAATATAGTTTATGAAATGAAAGCAATTCTAGGAAAATAAGTGAAAATAAGTTACATCAAACTTCTAAATGATCACATAAGTGAAAATAAGTTTCCTCCAAAAGACTTTTGTACATAAAGTTTTTAAATTTGAAAACATTAAGTAAATAAGTCAATGTTTTAGCCTAAATTATTTGAATGTGAATGGAATCTTACAAAGAAAAAAAGTCCAAAAATCCAAAGAGCATAGTTATAGGATTTTTCAAACTCTACCTTTGAAACTGAGACCTGGACGTGGAGAGACTATACCTTTGAAATTGAAACCTGACATGAAGAGACAAGAGACATCAAAATTTCTGCATAGAATAATTTGTACAAGTGACCATTTTCCTGGGTCATCTTATCTCATGTATTGAAGATCATTGAATGGCCAAATAAGGTTCACACATGAATTTTCCATTATTTGAGCCTATCCCTTGAACTTTCTCACAAAATTCATCTGATCATCACACCTACGTCCACACTCATCATTGTTGTTTGTCCGGAACTCATATTCTACGCATTCATCATTGCTATTTGTCTAGAATTTATATTCTACGTGTTTATCTGGGTGAGGCATGGATTCAGTCCAATCAAGCTCATTTGTTATGGATTCATAATTTTGCATATCCTTTTTCAAGTCATCCCCAAAAGACTTCTCAATTAATGTAGATGGAACTAAAATCTTGTCAAGGTAATCAGCTGTTGTCATGTCTTCTTTGGTAGAATCCATGGTTATGAGAGGATCATCACGGTCATCTGCAATAAGAACAGTAGCAACATGGGCGTTTTGTGTATTTCATACCTTCAATGCAAAGTAGCAGTCTACATCACAATTAATAATCAAATCGGAAATTTTGGTCAGGAAATCAGAGGCCTAGCAAGCACCCGATAAGAAACTAAGAAAACTTTATAACACAAGTCATTCGATAACTGTTTAGGAGGGAAAAAAATCATAACTAATGATTCACAAGACTACACGTGAGAATACGAGCATAGAACAGTAAAGTTTATTGGGATTGAAATCATTTCATATCAAACATTCAAAAAATCCTTTACAAGGTTACACGTGAGAATACGAGTAGAGAACAGTAAAGTTTATTGGGATTGAAATAATTTCATATCAAACATTCAAAAAATCCTTCCACCAATTGATAATCAATTGGATTCTTAAAAGTTCACCTATCCAACCAATTGTTCTTCCACTATTTTCCTTGTAAGAAGCTTAAATATTGAATTGTGGTCTTCTTAGATATATTCTTCCACTAATTGCCTAACTGCCTATGTGCCTTCTGGTCTCGTTGGTGTTTCTAATATGAGAGAATATTCCATACATATATGATATATGCATTTTGAAGGTTCAAGTGAAACAAACCCACCTCGATGATCTACCAGAACAAACAGGGGTTTTGTTGGAGATTTCTTGAAGGAGACATCAAATTCCTCAAAGGATTTGCGGCCATCTTTTCCTTTCTCTAGATACACCACTTGACCAATCATAGTCCCTCCATAATCTGGAACTCCAAAATTCCCAATAGCATTGTGCCTCTTCCCTTTCAATGATTCGGAGCTAATACTATTCTTCTCAACCACAAACTGACCTAATACACTGTTGCTCATCAAGAATAAGCAACAACATAAAAACCTACTGTCCCTTTACCAATATTGTCTCCTTCCATTATCAATCCCTGTTTTGACCCTCTCACTTCCTTAAATTCTTGATGTCCTCAAAACCAACCTGATATAGATAACACACAACAATCAAGAAATAAGAATTATAATATAATAGTATTGCACTGAGATAGAGATAGAGGAAATCTCTGAAACGATGAAATTCATTGAAGTATTATAATAAAATTTAAATAATGAATTGGGCGTGTATGAATTCTTAAAAGAACATGAAATTGCTTGAACCCATCCAAGGAAAAATATCTCTAATGAAGAATTAACTGAAATAATAGATTGAAGATTGCATGAAATTCTTCAGAAACAATAGCTTGAATATTGCATGAAATTCTTCAGACCCGCTTGAGGAAACATTAATATTAATATTAGACAAGCACATACCTTGCGAGGAAGAACCAAAACTGTTCAGAATAGAGAAGCAAAGAACATTTTTTGTTGAAATCGTAGCTTTAAGGACATGCATACCATGAAATTGACATGTTGCCAGCATGCATAACCATGGAAAATTAATCAAAAAGCACTTGAAAAATCATATTCAAAAGTTCCCCAATTATATGCTTAATGATCAATCCCTTTGCTATAAAATATTTTCTTCTAGGATGTTTTGAATCCAGGCTGCTTATAATGAATAGAGAGGGTGTTTATGTAATTGGAATCCCAAGCTAAATGTTTACATGCAAGGTACAACAGATTAATATACTTTGAAAACATTTTTAAATGAACCTCTCATAATCGTACCGAATACACTACATTCCTGAACTACTTTAAATAAAAGGTCCACCAAAAATCTTATAACTAGAACCTGGTCAATCACCAAGAGTCTGTGCATCACATCCACCCAATCTGGGCTATAGTGTGTCCCTTGTTACAGAATAAAGAACCCAAATAAACCTACAGAGGTGCATACATACAGATTTAAACAAACTTACCTCTTTCTCATCAATTGTTATGAGAAAATCCCTGTCCCACGTCATCAGAAGAGATTGCAACTGCAGCCTCATGTCTGATTTGTTTAGTTCTTTCTTGAGTGAATGGATAGGCCTCAACGCCCCATTTCTCCAGCATATTCAATCCATCTTTATTATGCATATTTCCAAGCTAAAAATGCAAGTCCTGTAACTATTTAGGACCTCCAAATGACATTCGGCTGGCTCAAGGGAAATAGCAAACCAATCCTTGGGAAAAATCCCCAGTGCCCTCTCAAAGCACTCAACACCACATTCCCTCTGTGCCACTCTGCTAAAGTCGGCAAGAAGACCACGATGCCAATCGCGGGTAGTTTGACATGTTTTGCCACCCATTAGGTTTTTAAAAATGTTTTTCCACCCATAGATAGATTTTTATTTTTTTTTAAATGTTTTGGTGTTTTTTAGTTTTTTGAAATTAGTATAAAAAGGATTTTTCTCAAATTTTAATTTGTAGTTTTTTGAAATTAGTGTAAAATGATTTTTTTTCAAATTTAGGTGAGTACTAAATGAAAAATGGATGGGTAATACAAATAATCGTACTTCAATTGATAAGTATAAATTAACTAAACTATTCAAAAAAATGCAAAAAACAATTTTTTTTTCTTAAACAATTGAGCACCCCTTAATATTTACATGAAAAAATGATATATTTTCAATAAAACTTATTTTGAACACATTAATTTGTCATATATGTATCATTAATTTTATAGTTCAGTAACATAACAACTATTTTCTTGTATTTTTTCGAGTTGGAGCACACTTCATTATATAGAAAAAATCTACTTAGACTATGCGATAACCATATTGGGGCATCTACCTGATCTTGTGCGTAGTGAAAGAATTTGTAACTAGATATAGTTTTAAAGAAAAACTAGAACCATGCGAGAATTACTTACTGATAACTATGTACAAAACGAAGCCATTAAGCAAAAAGAGGCTATAATAAACCTACAACCAGAGAGAGGGCAACCTAGAAAAACTTAATTCAAACCGGAGAAAGGGAAACAATCCAAGCTTGAGAGATATAATAATGATGGGGATTTGGCACCTAAGAAAAAGTAATACACAACTTAGAAAACATAAAAAATAAAAAATAAAATTCTACATACCAAGCAAGTTCGCAACGGCAGCATAACCGAGGTCGGGGTATCAAATTTTGTTGTTCAACACTTGTCATGAAAGCATACATGTATGGGATGGAGGGGAAATGGAATCAATCCTAATTCCATTGAAGCCTTGCAACTCACTCCATGTCTGAGTCTCAACATTGTGCCTTAAAAATTGAACCAAAATACCAAAAGAAGTTTATTAATGGATAGACTTGAGAAAGTTCTAGGTATGAGTAATTAAGGGCTCGATGCTCTAAAATTTGTTGTGTTTTGTACCAATCCACAATTCAGTGAATCAATAGTCATGGGTAAGAAATTTAAGTTATTTAATGAAAACAATTAATGTGTATACCTCACTTCAAAGAATGTCTTGCAATCACATTGGTAAGGAGTGATAAGAAGATCAAAACAATCCAACATGTCAAATCTCAGTTGATAGTGTCAATTAAAGATTTATATGGTAAATTTAATATAAGACTTACTTATAGTTGTCTCTTACTTTTTTGCGTCTTAACACATTTGATATTTTATGGTTGTCTTCGTGCCTTGACCAAATTGATATTATAAGGTGAGGATGTGCATGCATAATAATCCTTGGTTATGACTGTGAGATGAGGATTTAAAGAGAAGAGGATGTAAAGACATGTACTTTTTATATGTATTTTGGTGGTGAGCGTTAAAGACAAATGTTTGGAAGGACGGAGGGAGATTGCATCATGATCATGCCACCATGAAATTGAAGACTATTCTTGAGCCAACAATTGTTTTTTTAATTTTATTAATAACCATTGTGCAGGTGCTTTGATCCAAATGTTTTTTCTAACTTATTGTTTCTCCATATCGTGTGCTCAATGACACCTCTCTATAGCAATGCATAAATCGACCTTTGCACAATTTGTGATCCTAGCTACATGCCATTATTTGCATTTGCATGACATCGAGTGTTGTTTATTGTTATCATGAGTCCGTGATATTCATGCAAAAAATGAATTCTTGTAGATGAGGACTCATCAAACCGACCTTTTGAATTTCATTTTGATAAAAAAAAAAGTGGACATTGGTAGCGAGGTTCACATAGTTAGTAAGCACACATTTTTGAGCTCATTTCGGGCCTAGTAGTAGACTAGTAGTTGTTCTTTGTTGTTATAGACGTAGCCATTGACACATTGTCACACTTTAGATTGCAGCCCCAAGTGACTCGAGAGTCAAAGTCACATATCGATGGCCAGTGCCTTGTAGTCATCATTCATTACTGGTCATCTTGCACAGCTAATCATTGAGTGCATGAAATGAGTGAGTGATTGATTATAATTTATCATATTTCCAATATTTTGAATAATGAGTTTAACTTTATAGCATAGGGATGTCAACATATTGAGAATTGATATGGATGGGTAATTTTAAATGCTGCCCTTCTTTTAAAATGTTGATATAAATTATGCCCTTCTTAACTGGAAGGGTAACATTCATATTTTACATATTTTTTGAAGGGCAATTTTAAATTTACAGTTATAGGAAGGGCTAGAACCCTTTGGAAGGGTTCAATTTTGAACGGTGGATGGAATGCACATATTTTAGTTTTTAGTTTTTTTGAATTTAATGTAAAATGAATTGTTTCAAATTTTAATCTAAGGTGAAGAGATGGTTAAAAAAGGTGAGTACTAAACCACACATGGATGGAATGCATGAAATGTGAATTAAAATATTATCATGGGTATTTTTCCAAGGAGATGAATCAACTAGATTATTTGGCTTATCTTAGAAACTAAATGTAAAAAAAAATAACTTGTTCTAGCTTATTTGCTTCAGAATTTAAGGAAAATTGTTTCTATAACTTTCCATCTCCTAGTATGATACACCATAATATGGATTTGTAAGTTTGATCATTTGTGTAAAACAATGATGAATATATTTCTAACCTTCATGAGAAATGAAAACTCTTTCTTAAAGCTCATCAATTGCCATAAACAAAGATTTAAGGGGGTGAGAAATGCTATTTAGAGTAAACTTACAATGATGTTTCCATAGATAATGAACTACTAACAATTGTATTATTTCCTAGGCATCACAATGGTGGCCCTTCAATGAATAACCAATAATAATGGAATTTCATGACATGAACATCTTATTTAGGAAACTCGTATGGCCTTATACCCTATGCAGCCTTAAAGTGCATGGTACAAAGTCACCACACATACATATAAAGATCATTTTTAGCCTACATGTGTTGCATGGTCACCATTAGAAGTTTTCATGCACCGAGAATGGTTCTTGATGGCTTAAACATGGTCAAAGGAGAAACATCGATTTCTTAGGGTCTAAAAAAGGCTTTTAGTGCTCATGGACCATGCACTTTGTATGAAACCACCATGAAATACTTGTACAGAGAATGTTTGGTCTGCATGTATTGGATGTGCGTCATTGTAATGAAGATGATTATTGAGGCCCTAGATATTGTATGAAGAAAATCAATGTCTTAGGTCTTAAAAGAGATTTGTGTGACACATGGACCATGCACATGGTTTGAAACTACCACAAGGTGTGTAAAGGGAATCTTTGGTCTTAAAAGATGTGCTTATTACAACTCCAACGATACTTCTTGTCTATGCCCTAAATATGGTATCATAAAGAGATAATGTAATTAGCAAGCTGTGGACTTGATCTCTTAAAGAGGTATGTCAAGTATGGCTAGGATTCCTAGAAGGTTTTAACTCAGGTATGTACTTCTTAGGTGAGTAAGGAGCCTATTTAACTCTTTATGTGTTTAGATGTTGACTTGATCTTTAATAATCATGGGTTTTCATGATCAAGATACCTTCTAGTTTGATCATTTTACTATGTAAAGATTTTTGTGATTCATTGATCAATGTGATATGAGTATGCAAGTGAAAAACATTTAGAGTTCATCCATGTATGAAATTAGCTGCATGACCTCATGTGTTAAATTTCTCATATCTAGGGTTATGATTTAACCTAGATTGTGCTAATGAATGTGTGATACTGCATGAGGATTATATGATGATGATTCCATTGCACACTTTAGAAGTACATGTCCAATATGATGACTATATCAAGCTGATCACTGTGACTTCTGCATAAGGAAAAATATAAAGAGGGAGGACTTTCTATGCCAATTTGTTTTTATTCCTTGTATTGTCATGACATGTTGCATATATGTTATTGATATGCTTTTGATGGAATATAAATAATATATGGATGGATGTTAAGACTATGTAATTATATAAAATTGATAGTGTTTATTGTTGACTATCGAACTAAATTTAACTATCCCATGACGTGAGATTTTCCATAGCACACAACAAAGATATCCAATAAATTCTATCAAAGTTCATCGCCCTATCATCATGTCTTACTGATTATTCCTTTGTCATTGCTAAAATACTTTGACATCAATTGATGATCCATGTAATGGATCCTTTTCATTTTATTGAGCTCATCCTACTACCATGTCTATTGGTTATTCCTATGTCATTCCTGAACTCCTTTGACATCAATGACGATTATATTCTCAACAATCTCTAAATTCCTTTGTGATTAACTTAAAGTTCCAAGTAAAAATCACTCTCGAAGAGTACATAGAGATAAGCTTAGATATGCAATGTGTGTGCATTTGATGTGTGTGTCCATGTGAATGCCCATCTTCTAGTATTATAAGTTGGGCATTTACCTCGGTGTTTTTAATCACTCTTTTACTATGTAAAATAAATCCCATGGGAATCAAACATTAGTCAATAGTGTAGAGTAATGCTTGAAGATTTGATAGGGCCCATAAAACTTGAGCAACTAATTGCTTTTTTCCTTGAGAGATGTCAACTTATAAGGCCATAGGTGTAAAAACATTTGATCCACTTCTTCAAAGTAACACTATGAGCATTATTGAAATTCTTGTTGCTTCATTCCATTTTAAACCAAGAGAAAAATGTCCTTAAGAGTACAAAGAAAGTTAGCTTTTGTGTTAAGATTGATATCCACTTCTTGTGCCTTGGATGTTCTTGGTAAAAATGAGGGTATGGATGGGGAGGTTTTCCAAAACATCCTTGTAGGGTGACATTTTGGTAGCACCATAATAGGTGGCATTGTACTACCTTTCTACAAGGGGTGTGTAGGCGAGTGGGGGGGTTGGGGGTGGACGAATTACTAAAACTAATGGCCATATCAGTTAATGTAAAAAAAATGGCTAACAATATTTTTATGGTCAATACCTCACAACCTCTATTACTTGTTATTAACTCCAATATCTCAAATCCTGTAGTATCTAGAAGTATTATACATGCATCATCATCATGGACATCGACATTGTCATCATCATCATCATAAATTCCATATGGTACATCAACATCATCTTGATCATCATCATCGTCAGCATTAAATACGTCATCAACAAAATCATCATCATCGTTGTCATTATGGTCACTCATATGCCATTAGTGCTCTTAATCACTCATCGACATTAGGATTAATGTCGTGTAATTGTTAAGGTCATTTATATGTCGTTACATTCATTTTGATTATTATAGGATTGTTTAGATGTCGTTATAGACATTTAGGTGCCATTATAATCAATTAGGATCCGAAAGTGATACCACATGCATAATCATCGTTGACATCCACATCGTCATCATCATCATACAATAAATCAACATCATTGTCATTGTCATAGTCATCATCAATATAATTGCGATAATAATGATCAAGGAGCCCTACTACCTCACAATAATGGATGATATAGTCTTATACTTATTAAATCATATCCATACGCTCCATCATAATTATCGTAATGCATCATCATCATGTTGTTAGGTCCAATCAGATGCAATTAGGGTCTATTAAATGTTGTTGGGGACACTCAAAATGCCATTAGAGAAATTTATGTGACATTAAGGTAATTTACCCCTTATTAGGATTAATCAAGATCTAAAAGTGCCATGATTACGATCATTTAGGTGCCACTATGATAAATCAAGATCCAAAAGTACTATCACATGAATCACGATCATTGACATTGACATCGGAATTGATATATCTAACGTTATGTCGGATGTTTTCCGAACACAATTCCTAGCTCTAAACCTAGTGCAATTCCTAGCACAGTTCCTTTCGAAATTTCTGGCATTATTCCAGGCACTATAACTGGATCAATACTTGGCACTATGTTGCATGTTTTTATTAATCTGTCATAGTAATCTAGGGACTAAACACAAGTCTCATCAAATATTAATAACAATGAGGCATGAAAATGGTGCAATTGTGCTGCAAAATGAGTAGTCGCTCTATATATTCACACAAAGAATGAGTAATACAATACAAGATAATACTGCAAGCATGAATGCCAAAGCAATTCGAATTCCCAAGGAGGTCATTTGAATTGAATGAGTGAGTCTAGCTTAACTGAATGTAAGCCATAGTCAACACTCAAGTTAACCATTGATCAAAACCCTAATTGACTCAACTGAGCCCTAACTGAAGTCATAGTGCAATAAATGACTGATTCTAACTGAAAGTAGGCCAGACACATGTCACGGCAAGCCAACCATCATGTGGTAGCTCATCAATGACTCCAATGAACCCCGATGAGGTTAACTGAAGTGTAACTAAACATTAGAAGTGGTTGGAGGCGCCTCTGTTGACTCCAATTCATTAAATAATCAATAAATAATCAATTGAATGATGGAGGGAACCTTCATTGATCTGTTTAACTGATTGTAGGCATCAGTTAGCAATATGGGGCATTAATGACACTCAGATCACCCCCGGAGTGCTCCAGTTAGCCTCCCTGAATGTAGGAGAAGGCTAAGTTAGCCTCCTTGACTGAAGGTAGGCGTGGGTGTGATCTAGCTGATGTCATCTAGTGCTCCTCTGATGTCAATTAAGTCAATAATACTTAGGATAGTGGTTTAGCTAGGCCAAATTGACCAAAATGAGTGTGTAAGGTGGTAAATGTCTCCAACACCCCCCCTTAATCTATACTCAGGAGGATTTAGAAAACATAAAGTGCATAAAAATGCTAGGGACCCAGCAACTAAGGCCATAGGTCACCCTGTACAATGTTGAAACTAAAACAATGCTCAAAAACAAATTAAGTGAGGAAAAGAGGGAAAACCTAGTGGAAAAAACTCCCCCCTCAAGCTGAACACTGAAAGTAATATGATCACCCTGATGGATTCACCCCCAACAGTGAACGGAGGTAAGTGAAATTCTTTTTTGAAAAGATCTTGGTGAATATTTCTACAATCTTCTCATCAGTCGGGCAGTATTGTAGAATGATGGTCCTGTCATGCACTAGCTCCCTAATATAGTGCATGTGGATCTCTACATGCTTGGTCCTCTGCCTGGTAACTAGATATGTGGATATATTAATAGCACTTTGATTTTCACAAAAGAGGACAGTGGACAAAGTACTACCAAGATCAAACTCTAAAAGAATGCCTTGCAACCAAACTGCTTGGATGCAAGCATTCATCACTCCTCGATACTCGACCTCTGCTGAATATAGTGCTATGGCATCCTTCTTTTTGCTAGACCAGAAAATGGGGACACCACCAAAAATGAATACATATCTATAAGTAGACTTCTGATCAATAGAATCACCCACCCAATCAGAATCTTTGTATCCAACCAGCTCTAGCTCGGAGTCTGCAGCATGGTGAATTCCATAGGTCCTGGTTCCCTGAATATACTGGAGGATCCTCTTGGCTGCCTTCCAATGAATATCATGAGGCTACTGCATGTGTTTTGATACAATATTCATATCATAACATATATCAGGCTAATAATGTGTCAAGTACAACAAGCTACCAATCAACTGTTGATACATAGTGCAGTCCATGGGAGGTGTGCTTTTTCCTTCTTCAAGGTTGATCCCTGAAAGGAAAGGGAATGGTGCAGGCCTAAATTCAGCCATGTTAAACTTGACTAATAGGTTTTATATGTATTTGGACTGAGTGACCATTATCCCATCAGAATTTTGCTCAATTTCGAGCCCCAATTTTTTTTTTAAGAGCCCCAAATCGCTCATTTCAAATGCATTGTGGAGAGCAGTTTTGATCGCTGAAATGGAAGCAACTGTGCTACCTATGATCAGTAAGTCATCAAAATATAAAAAAATAATAATCAAATGACCATTAGACTACTATATATACACATTTTGATCTGATCTACTTTTTTGGAAGTTTTGTGAGAGAATGAAGGCATCCATCTTGGAATACCACTCTCTTGGGGCCTGTTTTAACATGTATAGTGACTTCTTTAGCTTGCAAACCAAAGATGGATCAGAGATGTATCCCTCAGGATGCTTCATGTATATCTCCTCATGAATATGTCCATGCGAAAAGGCTCACTTAACATCCATATGATGCACTTCCCAATGCTTAGATGATGAAATTGCCAAAACAAGGCGAATGGAGTCCATTTTTGCAACTGGTGCAAAAGTCTCATGGTAGTCCACACCTTGGACCTGAGAGAAACCTTTTGCCACTAGAATTGCCTTATATTTGTAGGTGCTACCATCAGCAACAACCTTGGTCTGAAACACCCACTTGCATTGAACCAATTTCCTTCCCAGAGGAAGAGAAACTAGCTCCCAAGTAGTGTTTTTCTGAAGAGAATTCATCTCTTCATCCATGGCAACTTGCCATCTCGGATCCTTCCAAGCATGGTAGTAGGATTTTGGGTCTGAAATAATAATTAAATAACAAGTTTCAGACAGCAAATTATCAGGAAAAGAGAGCACAATACTTTCTCTTTGGAAATCAAACCGGATTCTCCTTGGATCATCTAGATTTCCAATGTTATCTCCTGCGGAGGAGAGTGTCTGTCGGGACCATGTGGGAAGATGATTTCGTACTTCAAGTTATGATTCATCATATGATGTTTGCTGTAAATTGATATCAGAAATTAGAGGATCCCAATCAGGGTCATCACCCCCAATTTCATCATCCAAATATTCAGTAGAATAGGAAGGAAATTCAGCAGTTTTCTCCTTCACTAGTTCCACCTCCTGAAGAGGCTCATCAAAATTGACACTTATTTCAATGACGATATGTTTTGTTTTGATATCTAGAAGCTTGAAACCTTTTGATTCATCAGGATACCCAATAAACATACATTCTATGCTTTGCGGTTGCAAAGCCCTTCTTTTATCAAGTGGAATTTGGGCCCATGCAGTGAACCCCAACACCAGTAGGTTCGACACATCCGGCTTGTGTCCGAAGTATGCTTCGAAAGGGGTCTTCCCTTTAACAAATGAGTGTGGCACTCTGTTATAAATGTATGCTACAGCATGCATGGATTCATCCCACAAATTTGCAGCCAACTTCTTTGATTCCAACATACAGGTGGTCATCTCCTTGAGAGACCGATTTTTCCTTTCCGCTACACCATTCTGCTGGGGAGTGTAGGGAATTGAATGCTGTACCTGAATACCAATTTGGGAGAATATGTGTAGAAAATAATTACTGACATACTCCCCACCATTATCATATCTCAAGATCTTGATCTTAATACCAGAGGCATTCTCGATCAAGGCCTTCAGTTCAGAGAATTTTTCACATACTTCAAACTTTTTTTTGAGAAAGAAGACCCATGCGTACCTTGAAAAATCATCAATAAAAGTCAAAAGATACCTTTATCCATTCATCGATGTGACAGGAATTGGACCACTGATATCAGAATGTATCAGCCCCAATATGCATGTAGCTCGGTTTGCCTTCCCCCGATCATACTTGTGCTCAGGGTGTTTTCCAACCACCCTTGCAAATTCTAGTGGTTTCCTTGATGACCAAGAGGCCTTAAAACATGGAGTTTTTCTGTAATTCCTACAAATATTTGAAATTTAGATGGCCAAACCTTTCATGCCACATCCTACTAACTTCATTTCCATGAGTTAGCAGAGCGGTGGGCTTTGCATCTGCCACAAAGTGGGAAAACTCATAGGCTTTTGCATGATGGTTTGCAAGGCCTTTAGCAATGAGTTTCCTGGATGCAAGTTATGTTATCTCAACATCATTTGGGCTGAAAGATACTCTCTTAGGCACTACTATATGTGTCATTTGATAGACACTAAGGATATTTGATGCCAGAGACGGTACATACAAAAGATTTGAAAATTAGCCATTCTCAAGATCAATCGTACCTTGTCCTTCTGAAATGATGGTGGAGTCATCTCCCATGTGGATGGGGATGGATTTTCTAGTCTCCAAGGATGAAAAGGAGTCTCTTTCAGCCATCATGTGTTTCGAAGCTCTAGAATCAATCAAGAGTGCTTTGGACTTCGAAGTGCTTGCCATGAGGGCATGACCTTTTTCATGCTGTGGTTCCCGATCTTGCTAATCTCTCCTCTGAAAGCTTTCCAAAAGATTGATGTGATTTATCTCAAGGAGAGAGGTAGCTTCATCAAGCTTCTTCTTCTTCATGCAGGAATATTCAGGGTGGAAGTCCTTCCCACAATATGAACACTTGACTTTTTCCTTTCCATGATGCCCTTTTCCTTTGTTCTTCTTTGAGCCTGAAGACTCATCATGCTGCTGGTTTTCAACTTTAGGCTTAGGAGCTTCAAATTTATTTTTTGGGTTCTTCTACTGCTTTCCTTTACCCTTCAGATCTTTGGGCCCCGAGACATGGAGGGCTTGATCACAGAAGGATCTGATGATCCCCATTTGGACAAGTTTATCATGTTCACTTCTTAGGGACTCAATGAAGGCATTGAGTGTAGGCATCTTCCATCCAGGGGTTGTGAGCTTCCCCGCATGGAATGTAGAGACAAAAACTGAATAATCAGCTCCAAGTTTGGAGAGTATGGTGAGGATGAGATAATCATCCTCTTTCTACACTTTGCATTGCTTCAATAGTAAGGCAATGTGCTTGAACTTTGTGAAAAAGTCATTCAAGGTCTCGAAATTGGAAGGCTGGAGAGACATCAATTCATTTTAGAAATGGTAAACTCTCAAATCATCCTGCTTTCCATACAGGGCTACCAATTTGTCCCAAATTTCCTTTGGAGTCTTCAATCTTGAAAGATGGAAAAGAAGATCCCGGGAAACAGATAGGCACAAGAATCTGAATGCTTCATCCTTCTTGTTTAAGAATCTAGATTTGTCTATTGCAGAACCAGGCTCTTCTTCAGTGTCCATGGTGACCCTATAGAGTCCTCTGAAGCATAGCTGGATCTCCATGTCTCCTTTCCATGAGTGGAAATTGAATGGAGTCAAAAGATCTACGGAAGAAGCCATCTGAATCTGCTAGAACGAATACTTTCACCTATCAAAAACCTAAAAATCACAACAAAAAGGGCAATGTAAGGTCAGACAGCCTACACATTTTAGGCTTTCATCACAGCCAGCATAGTTAATCAAGCAAGCTTGATCAATAAGTTCTTTACTTGGGGTATTAAGTGGTAAGCCTTGGCTTCTGGTGCAGTGCTGGATTTTTTAGCTATTGCTCAATTTTCATGCAATATCTGTCAAAAACCTTGTTTTTGAGAGATCTGAGCTTCGTCCCACCGTGAGCTCTGATACCATATTAATCTGTCATAGTAATCTAGGGACTAAACACAAGTCTCATCAAATATTAATAACAACAAGGCATGAAAATGGTGTAATTGTGCTACAAAATGAGTAGCCGCTCTGTATATTCACACAAAGAATGAGTAATATAATACAAGATCATGCTGCAAGCATGAATGACAAAGCAATTCGAATTCCCAAGGAGGTCATTCGAATTAAATGAATGAGTCTAGCTTAACTGAATGTAAGCCACAGTCAACACTCAAGTTAACCACTAATCAAAACCATAATTGACTCAATTGAGCCCTAACTGAAGTCAGAGTGCAATAAATGACCGAGTCTAACTAAAAGTAGGTTAGACACATGTCACAGCAAGCCAACCATCAAGTGGTAGCGCATCAATGATTCCAATGAACCCTGATGAGGTTAACTAAAGTGTAATTGAACTTCAGAAGTGGTTGGAGGCACCTCTGTTGACTCCAGTTCATTAAATAATCAATAAATAATCAATTTAATGACAAAGTGCGCCTTCATTGCTCTGTTTAACTGATTGTAACCATCAATTAGTAATATGGGGCATTAATGACACTCAGATCACCCCCGGAGTGCTCCAATTAGCCTCCCCGAATGTAGGAGAAGGTTAAGTTAGCCTCCTTGACTGAAGGTAGGCATGGGTGTGATCTAGCTGATGTCATCTAGTGCTCCTCTAATGTCAATTAAGTCAATAATACTTAGGATAGTGTTTTAACTAGGCCAAATTGACCAAAATGAGTGTGTAAGGTGGTAAATGTCTCCAACAGTTTTCTATGCGCAATTCCTCGCTCTATAATTGGTGCTATGTTGGATTTTTTTCTTTCCAACAATCATGGCACAATTCCTATTGCCAACCCTAGATTAATATATGGTTCTATGCTATTCAGGACATTTTTTTGGAGGCTATTCTTGGCATTACATGGGATTTTTTTTGGACGGTAATTGGGATGTTAATTTGGATGCTAATTGGGATGATAATTGTGATGCTAATTGGGACATTAATTGGGATGTTAATTGGCATCCAAAATAGCGTCAACTTTTAAAAAGGGACGCTAATTGGGACACTAATTGGGACACTAATAGGGACGTTAATTGGGACGCTAATTGGGACGTTAATTGGGATGCTAATTAGGACGTCAATTGGGACGCTAATTGGGACGTTAATTGGGATGCTAATTAGGACGTCAACTGGGACGCTAATTGGGATGCTAATTAGCGTCCAAAATAGTGCCAAATTTTAAAACGGGACACAAATAATGCCATTAAAAGTGCCATCCCATGGAAAAGCGTCCACTTTGTCCAAAAAATGATGAAAAATACACTAAAAGTGATAATGGACGCTAAAAAGGAAGCTAAAAGAGACGCTAATCACAGGGTTTTGTTGTAGTGTTGTTATTCTTTGAGATAAATATCCTAACTAAGCTAACAAGATCTAATAAAAACTAACACTGAGCACACGATAATCGAGCTTTGGAAAGTAATTGCCACCATATATATTTTTGGACCGTATAAGGGTGTCTGAATGCTTACATAGACGAATGTTGGACAATTTTAACTCCTTAGTATAATCAATCCAAGCCAAACAATGGTCCCTTCTATATATACCCAAGAAATTGGTAGATAACCATTCTTGAGAGAAATGAATCATGTTAACATGGTCCTGGAACTCATGGAGGAAGAAATATCCTTTATCCTGAAAATCCTCCACTAATAGAGGTGGAAGTATGTGATTCCCTACGCATCCAATCCAAGGATCTTGGATGATATGAAGATTCTCTCCATTTCCAACATTTCATTCCAACCAGTCTCCTATTAGGTCGAAAGTTGAGAGTGTCGCTTTCCAGACTATCGAAATATTCCTCTGGTGCTCATCTTTGGAGCGAAACCAATCTTCCACCAAGAGAGGGTATATGTACTTATTAATCAGGACTTGGGTCCAAAGACCTTCACCTTTTAGGATGTGCTAGACGGCCTCCACTGCCAGATCTTTTGAGAAGTAGTGGAAGTCTTTTAGTCACCAATCGCCCATAGATTTCGACCACGAGATAGAGGTCCATGTTTCCCAGTTGAAATTAGAACCCTCAAATGAGCCCTTCCAAATGAAATTGAAACAAATTTTCTTGATATGTTCAAGTATGCCACTAGGGACAAAATCCAAAGAGACCCAGTAAGATGGGATAGCCTCTAAGATAGATTTCACCAATATGAGTCTATTGCCTCTGCTTAGCCACTGATTGCACCATAAGTTTAGTCTCTTCTCAATCTTGGCTAGGAGCCAATCCCAATCCTTTTTAAGATATGCATTGATTTAATAGTGAAACCCAAGTAAACCAAGCAATCGTCAAGATCCACCAAGGGAAATGCAAGTTGATTACAAATACATAAACTATCGTCCTTAGTAAAGTTAGTGACAAAGATGGAGGATTTATGAACATTAATGAGCATACCGGATGTGTCAGAGAACAAATCCAAAAAACCTTGAATGAGAAGAATCTCTCTTCTAGAGTCATTAGAGAATATCATAATGTCATCAACAAAGAATAGATGGGTGATATATGCATGAGCTGATATTTGAACACCTTGGTATGTACCATTCACTTGTGCCTGATAAATAAGCCTCCCAATGCCTTCCACAACCAAAATAAATTGAATAGGGGACAAAGGACACCCTTGGCTTAACCCCCTACCTAGTCTAAAAAATGAAGAAGTTGAACCATTTATTAGAACAACAAAAGAAACAATACATATGCAAGGCATAATCCAATTAACCATCTGTAAGTTGAAACCAATCTGTAGGAGAACAAGGAGTAGGAACAATCGGTTCACCCCGTCGTACGCCTTAGATAAATCTGTTTTCATAACCACAACGATAAGGCATTTGGTCTTTATAAAGTGTAGAACCTCTTGAGAGGTGCCAATGGCATTGTGAATTTTCCTGCGAGCTAAAAAGACTACCAACATTAAAGTCTAATAGCTCAAGCAATCAAGTTTGGAATCATGAGTTCCTAGGAGTTGTCATGTAAAACTGCATAGCCCCAACGTCTTGTATGGGCAAACACCAAATCCTGATACATCTTCATAAACCTTGATACGTCCTTTTAAAGGTTTGTCATCTTTACTTTATTTTTTTAATTTAATATTTATTATTTATCTAAAAATTTAATTGCGCGGAGAGGTGCTTTCTACAGCTCAAATGGGTGAGATGTGTCCCATTAGCAACGCTAATGTGGCACATGTTGGCTCAATAAAAAAAAATTATAACATATCAACTTATAATTAAAAAAATAAAAACAAAAATATTATAGTCGTATAAATATACAACCATATTAGGGTAATACTCACAATCTTACAAATGGGTAGTAAAATATTAGAAGTAAAATTCAATTTATTGAGTAGTAAAAAGAAAAATTATAAAACCAAAAACATATAAAATTTAATCTTAAAACACATTTATGTAATTATAAATCAAATTACAATTTAAAATTTCTTTGACATAGAAAATTACAACCATATTTATAAGGTTCTTTAAATGCAAATACAACTAGCAAGAAACCACGTGCCACTAAAATCATGTGCCTTAAACCACTTACATCCTTGCTCATTCCAAGACAAGGTTAACCTCTAGATGTTAAAATTTTATATGGATTATCTTCCTCATTAGCTACTCTTAATATTGGTTATTAGTTTTAAAGAAAGACAAGTAAAACAATATCTGGAAAACTAATTGATTATATGATTATTAATGTTGCTTAGCTCATTCTTCTATTGATATTTACCTTATTTTGAAATTACTTAAGTAAGTTGGCCATTTCCCTCCCAAGTAAGAATACTTATTGGAAGTTTTTGTAAATTAAAAATGATATCTCAAGAGAACTTGATCCCTCTAGACGCTTGATACAACCATAGTTAAGATAAATCTATACTGGTGATAAAACTTATCGTATCATTTAGATTTAATCATCTAAATTTAAAATAAATTAAGTTTAAAATTATTAGTTTATTAAAAATAATAAAAAAATCAATACAAACATTGATTTTTTTTGTGTGCTATTAATACAAGAACACAGAACATATCTAGTCATCAGCCTATAGCACGGTCTAATAAAAATGATAATGTATGATTTGAAGAGTCATTTACAACTAAGTCAATCTGCTTATAGCAGGAACTAATAAAAATGATCATCTATGATTTGAAGAGTCATTTACAACTAAATCAATCTAGTTAAAATATATCTAAATTGCTCAACTAAATCAATCTAGTTGTTAAAATAGATCCAAATTGTTCTATAATAATTAACATCGCTTTAACAAAAACCCATAAATCTTATTAAAATAAATTACTCTGGTTCATTAAAATAAAATATATTTACACTGGTTCATAGTTCTGCACTCTACTCACTTAAATTGTTAAGCTTTTTCACTATGAGGTTAATCCGTGGACGAACTCCACCAAAGTAATTTATACCGAGACCTTGTGCCAAGTATTTCTGCCCAATGGTTTTCACTTGAAACATGGATTCCAGGATTTATCCTCTTCAAGTTAATCTTAAGAGGCATATTGACTACTGTAACAATCGTGCTAAATTGGTAGACATTGGTTGGATGACAGATGATGCCAGTGAGCTTCTGTATCTAGATTGAGACATTGATTTGGATGGAATATTGAAGAGTATGTAACAGATTCAAAGTCCTTTGAATAGAATATTTAAACAAGTAGTATGTAACAGATTCATACTCCTGGAGCCATACATTAGCTTCAACCCTTCTGCATTCTGCTTCAACCCTTCAGGAGCCATACATATGCTTCAACCCTTCTGCATTCTGCTTCAACCCTTCTGGAGCCATACATAAACTTGAAGGTGAGGCGAGAAGGGGAATATGAGTGGCCTCTGCAAACATGCGAGATTCAAGGAGGCTTCAACACTTCTGCATTCGATAGACCATGGAACCGCCCTGGATAACTGCAGGGCGTACGCCCTCCTCATACAGGATTGCGTTAGTAAAAAAGATATTGAAGAAGGCAAGCGAATCCATGCACATGTGGTTAAAATAGGGCTCGTCTCATTTTCCTTTCTTAATACCCATCTTGTAAACATGTATGCCAAATGCGGAAAACCGGAATCTGCACGCCAAGTTTTTGACAAAATGCATGACCGAGGCGTTGTATCATGGACTTCTGTTATTGCAGGGTATGTACAAAATGGGTATTGCCAGGAAGCTCTCGAACTTTTTCGTAGAATGAAGAGGGATTCTGTAGAACCAAATGAATTCACCTATCCTTGTGTTCTCAAGGCGTGTGCTGGCCTTGAAGCTCTGTGGGCTGGAAAACAGGTACATACTCAAATTGCCAAAATTCGAGTCGATTCAGATGTGTTTGTGAATAGTGCCCTTTTAGATATGTATGCAAAATGTGGGAGCAGTGAGGATGCATGGAAACTGTTTGATAAAATGCCTGAACGGAATATTGTTTCATGGAATGCGATGATCACAGGATGTGTTGTGAATGGTCGTGCTGAGGAAGGTCTGAAGATGTTTGAGCAGATGAGGCGGGCAAATATCGAGATCAATTGTATTACTTTCTGCAGTGTGCTCAATGCGTGTGTGAATATTCCTGCACTGGAGCAAGGCAAGCAGGTACAGGCCTATGGTTTTAAAATTGGGTTGGATTCAAATGTTAATGTGGGGAATGCCCTTGTGGACTTGTATGGGAAATGTGGTTGTATCGAGGATGCACGCATTGCCTTTGAACTGATATCTGCAAGAAATGCAGTTTCATGGGGAGCAATGATTGCTGGATATGTGCAAAATGGGTATAATGATGATGCGATGGATAGCTTTGGGCGAATGCAACAAGAGGGGATTGAGGTAAGTGAGTACTCATTTTCTAGTGTTCTGAAGGCATGTGCTGGCCTTGCAGCACTGGAACAGGGGAGGCAGATTCACTCATATGTTATTAAAACTAGTTTTGATCCTAATGTGTATGTAGGGAGTGCCCTTGTTGATATGTATGGAAAGAGTGGTAGCATTAATGATGCATGCCAATTTTTTGACAAAATGCCTCAAAGAAACATTGTGTCATGGAATGCAATGATTGCAGGATGCGCACAACATGGTCATGGAAAGAAGGCTCTCCATTTTTTTGACAAAATGCAATCTGATGGCTTAAAGCCCAACTACATTACTTTTGTGTGTGTGCTATCAGCTTGCAGCCATGCTGGCCTAGTGGAAAAAGGTAGGTTTTACTTCGATTCCATGATTCAAGATTATGACATTACACCACGAGCAGAACATTATGCATGTATAGTTGATCTCCTCAGCCGTGCTGGCCTTCTGGGTGAGGCAGAGGAGTTTATGAAAAAAATTCCAATGAAACCTACTGCTTCTATGTGGGGAGCATTGCTTGGTGCTTGCAGAGTACATGGAAACATGGAGTTAGGAAGACGAGCAGCAGAATGTCTATTTCAGTTGGATCCACAAGACTCCGGAACGCACGTATTGCTGTCCAACATCTATGCTGCTGCCAGCAGGTGGGATGATGTAGCAAAGGTGAGGAGCGTGATGAGAGACATAGGGATGAAAAAGGAGCCAGGTTGCAGCTGGATTGGGGTGAAAAATAAAGTGCACTCATTCCATGCAAATGACAAAACACACCCATTGACGAAGGAGATCTATGTGTTACTGGAGAAATTGAGTGGGCAGATGAAGGAAGCAGGCTATGTGTCAGATACAAACTTTGTGCTCCTTGATGTGGAGGAGCAACAGAAGGAAGACTTTCTCTGTTACCATAGTGAGAAACTGGCTCTTGCTTTTGGGCTCCTCAGTATTCCTCTTGGGATACCAATCCGAATAATGAAAAACCTACGAATGTGTGGCAATTGTCACACTTCCATCAAATTTATCTCTGGTATTGTTGGAAGGGAAATTGTTGTGAGGGACACCAACCGCTTCCATCATTTCAAGGATAATATGTGTTCTTGTGGGGATTACTGGTAAATGCAAATTAACAACAAACGTATTATATGGCTGGCCCTTGCAAGATCATGTATATTTTGAAATGACAGTTAACACAATTGGAGATTTTTGGGAGAAATCTATTGATGTATATATAACTTCGGAATGTATTTCACTTGTATTTCTTATATATTGTAACCCGATGTTTATTCCGAGATGTACTTGAGTTATGTCATGCTTCGATGTTCCTATCGAGAAGGTCTATCATGTAAACAAGTCATGTCAAGTCATTGTGAGTAACCTTCCTATTGTCTAAGGGTTAAAGTCCCCGCAGTTCTGTTGAGATATTGTAACTTCGAAGAATATTCTATATGTATCTTTTTGTGGTCCCCAATGGTCCTACCGGGAGAACCACTTATATTACTTTGTACCCCGATGCTTATAATCGGAAGAACTAATAAGAGTCATGAGGTAGTCTCCTCTAATTGTAAAGGTGGGTCATTAGCACCCCAGCGTGGTTACTTGAGCCTACATGTATAACTCGAGCCTACATGACTAACTCGAGCCTACATGTCGGATGAGTTAATTAAAGTGAACAGATGAATATAAATAAAGGTGTAGCGCTCCTCATTTGGAACACACACTCACTTGTGTAGCATATTAGTGGAGAGAGAGAAGCAGCTGGAGAAGGAGGAGGATCAGGCTTTGATTTCCTTGTTTGTTTTACCTTTTATCTTTTTGGGCATCTATATTGAGGAAGCTTTTGCTGGGTTTTTCCCTTTAAGGTTTTCCCAAGATAAATCTATGTTGTTTTTGTGATACTGTTTCTTTCAGTGATCCTGCTTATATGTTTTTGTTATGAAAATGAAATGAAACACTGATGTATTAGCTAAGCATATGAAAAATTAACATAGTATCAGGGCCACCCTGAATAGGACAACCTTCACAAGGAAAAATAACCCTCTCTCTCTCCTCGGAAGAAATTAGGGTTTCAGGAAAATTTTTGAGTTTCGGAAAACTGATTGCATGGAAAGTTGCGCCCTCCCAGAGCACATCTTTTGAGCCTGGAATCACAGTTTTTGGATGTGTGAGTCTCTGAAAAAGTCAAACCCTAGTTTGACAGCCATACTAGAAAACTACAGAAGCTGAATCTTGCAAGTCTGATTTGGAAGGTGAAGAATTGAAATCTCTATAATCCAAGCTCACTAGTCAACTCACCTCATTTAAGCGCATCTCTTGGTAAGGTCAGTTTCTCATTCCGCAAAATTTCAATTTTTTGTGATTTTCTGACAAGATGGCCCCAAGCACTAAGCTTGAGGACAAGCTAGAAGGCATACATTAGAGGAAATTTCAACTCAAAATGGACCTCCTAAAATGAATTCATAAAATAATAGTTAAAATAATAAAATAATATTTATTAATTTTGGAGGAAGAAAAGAAAAAAACTACTTTTTTATTTGTATTTTTGATATATCTCCCTGTGTTTTTACTCAAATTTCGATCGAGAGAGCTCGTTGGATGCGGAATTAAATTCCGCATCCAACGAGTACCCACTCAGCATACTTTTGACGGACCCCGCTACCCGAAAAACAAGAAATACCTGAAAAAACGGAATGATGACATCATCATTCCATTTTTTCAAGTATTTCTTGTTCATCATTCTGTTTTTTCAGGTATTTCTTGTTTTTTGGGTAGCGGGGTCCGTCAAAAGTATGCCGAGTGGGTACTCGTTGGATGCGGATTTTAATTCCGCATCCAACGAGCTCTCTCGATCGAAATTTGAGTAAAAACACAGGGAGATATGTCAAAAATATAAACAAAAAAAGTAGTTTTTTTTATGATACCTATCCCCAAATTTATATTAAAAAAATGTTTAAGACCTATACGGTATTTCAAATTTAAAGCAACTTCATTGGCTAACACATGATGACATGGAATTTGAATAAAAGTTAAAAGACCCATTTTGAGTTGAAATTTCCTCTAATGGAGAATTTCCGAGCATGGAAATATAGGATTGGTCTCATTCTCCAAGATAATGATCTTGATAAGTATGTCAAAGAAGAAGTCTCAGAACCTGAAGACGCTGAAGCCAAGGAGAAGCACAAAAAAGATATGATTAGAGCACAAAGGATTATTGCTAACTCCATCAAGGATCACTTGATCCCTCAAGTGTCATCCAAGAAGACTCCAAAAGAAATGTATGATACCCTTTTCAAAATGTATGAGGGAAGAAACATCAACAAGAAGATGAATCTAAGAGCTCAACTGAAGAGTACCAAGATGAGTCATGGAGAATCCATCCAAGACTACTTCACAAGGGTTTCTAAGATCAAAGAGCAACTGGAAGTTGTTGGAGATAAGCTTGATGAAGATGAATTGGTTATGACTGCTCTCAATGGTCTCACTAGACCCTGGGAATCCTTCATCCAGATGATGTGTGCCAGAAAAGAAAGCATGATGTTTGAAGTAGTATGGGAAGACTGCATTCAGGAAGAGACTAAAGTGGCAAACAAAGAAGCCTTACTAAAGGAAGATGATCAAGCCCTAGCCACTCACACCAAGAAAAGAAGAAGTCAACCTAACTTCAGGAGAAGAAACTTCAAGGAGTCTCAACCTCCTAGAAGAATCCAAAGAAGAAGGGAAAATCATCCAGAGAAAGACTGCTCTGGCTTTCAATGTTTTCATTGTGATAAGATAGGACACATTGCCTGAAATTGTCCTATAAAGAAGCAAGAATATAAGAAGAGGATCAACAACAACAAAAGATATCATGCTCATCTGGCGGAAGATGAAGATGAAGAAGAAGAAGAAGAAGAAGGACCTCCAAGAAAGCAAGCAAGAGAAGAAGATGCAGAAGAGTATGTACTATTCTCCGCACTCTCAATGTAGAAGAGTATGTACTATTCTCCGCACTCTCTGGGTCTATAACACTTGGAAAAGACACTTAGCTTATTGATAGTGGTGCTTCAAAGCACATGATGGGACAAAAGAAAACTCTGTCCAAACTTGAAGAAAGAAGCTCTCCTCAGAAGGTATCCCTAGGAGATGACTATCAATATCCGATCAAAGGAGTTGGTGAAGCAAGCTACAAACTTGACTTAGGTAATCCTCTAAAGATGAAAAATGTATTATATGTACCTGGTTTAAAGAAGAACTTACTTTCTATCTCAGCTTTAGATAAGAAAGGATTCAGAGTTGCTTTCATAGATGGCCAAGTACTCATGTGGCCCAAAGAAAAGAATATTGAAGATACAATCATCATTGGTGAAGAAGAATGAGGCCTGTATAAACTCAAAGGGCACTCAGAAACAACTTTTGTTTATGAGTCCACTGACCCTAGTGAACTATGGCATAGAAGGCTTGCCCACATCAACTACAAGGCTCTACCTCATGTGAACAAAGTAGTGATGGAATTACCAGATATGAAGATCAAGCATGAAAGCATTTGCAAAGGATGTGCGAAGGGAAAGAACATCAAGAATCCATTTCCGAAAACTAAAACTAAAACAGAAGGTATGTTGGAATTGATTCATTCAGATGTATGTGGTCCAATGCATTAGAGAGAATTTGAGGTCAAAAATGGGCCTCAAAAGGACCAAGATGTACTATAAAAATCAACCAATTACTTTCTAGTAGATGACATCATCCCCCATGGTTGAGGTGGCATTACATGAGTTAAGAATGCTTATTTGTCACATTTTCTATGGTAGATGAAAATCCATAGTTAACCAAGGTAGTGGTACAAGTACTTTTAAGTCATAAAGTAAAGTACTTACAATAAAAGTCATTTCACACTTTCTCATAAAATAATATTATTGTTATTTTCAAGTAAAGTACTCACAATTCACTTTCTTATAAAATAATATTATTGTCATTT
>LPNX010596672.1:0-28074 GCA_001517045.1 Pseudotsuga menziesii
TATATAAACCAACATTCCTCAATTTAGATATCCTGTACAAGCTCTTCGAACCTTCTGCACATTGTTCTCATGAGATTTGGCACCAACTCGACCATAGAACATATCTCTCTGCAAACTGGAGTCAATTTACGGTGTACAGAACTGGAAATAGTGTTATGCACTTCCGGAGGTTTGATCCTGGGCCAACAGATTCCCAGAACAAAACATAGAGCCACATGCCAAGGAATGCCTAGTCTTTACAACCGCCAAATGAAATTCTGCATGGAAAGGGATACGTGTATACCACCTTACGCCATAGTAAATCCTTCATTAATTACAGGAACGGACATATGGTTGACATGACACATTTGTACCCTTTGAATGTCTCCACATTAAACATTGATATGTAACATATATCATTAGAACCACATTCATAACCAAAGTTCATGCTATAACATACAAGATTATAATCAAAAGATTATATTTATCCATATTTATATCACAAACCATAATCTCTCGGCCCTCATATCATATATGTATTAGAAATACAATTTGCTGCAAGCTCTCGTTGCGCTGCCAGCTTGGGACTTCTGCTATCAGTTTATGATTTTTACCATACAAAGCATAAATCCTTACACAAACACAAAGTTTTATTCACTGAATAGATTTTTGATGATTTAAGATATCTTCAGGAGACTAAAGGTTAATAATCAAGCATAAAAATCCAAAAAAGAATTGAAAACCAACCAAGGCAAAATCAAAGGAAACTCAAAATTACACAATAAAAACTAGGAACAACCCTAGAGATAACACCCTCCATGAGCATGAATATGCAAAGAAAACTGGAAATGGTTGAGAGAAAGTTCTGCAATGGAAGAATACACATGATTCCATGTAGATTACACCTGAAAATAAGGCTCCACTAAATCTCCATGAAATAAATAAGTGGCCTCTCCAAACACCAACTTGGATGGGAATCTTTCACCCTCTAAATTGGCTAAGGCAAGAAAACTAGTCATCCACTAGCTCTCACAATTCACAAATGACAATTTATCAAATGATAAAAATCCTTCTCTTGGTTTATTCTTGTATTTTATAAAAATCCTTTGCCTTCTAAGGTTCCCAATCCATCCACAAACTCAATCCAATTCAAATTAGGGTGTGTGCTCATGATTTTCCATGTGTCCTCCCTTTCTTGGCCTTCCACCTTCCCCAAATTCAAGTTGGATTGAGATTCCCCAACTCCATGAGAGCTCTCTTGGATGATCTATTTAGAATTGACATTTCAGATATGTCAGATGTCGACCTTCATATTTTATTTGTGTCATAGGTGTCATAGCATCTTCATCATTGTTGTTATAGAGCTAGGGAATCTAGTCCAAGTGTCTCACTAGCTCCAAAATGACTCTTCCTCTCCCATGTAAGTTAAATTTCCTCCAAAATTCGACCTATGATTCATATGAAAAGGTGTATTATCCTTCCAACTCATCAAAGAACCTTTAGGCTTCCCATGGATTTGATATTGCAAGAGGAGGATGCCATGTGGTCCAAAATTTCTAGCTTGTGTGGGCCCCATAGTCTCCATGTGTCTCCATGCTCCATTGCCACTTCAATTTTCTCTTGTATTTATTTAATAAGCTACATTATTAAATATTTATCCCATTCTAATGTCTAAACATCATTTATTAGCTCCCTTATTAAAATTCCAAATGTATCCATCCAACCTAGGGAACTAGTAGGATTGATGGAATTGTCCTGCTATGCATTTATTTGAATGGGGAGACTACATACCTACCTGCAAAACCTTTTCAGACACAACTTGACAACCTCCATAGAGATTTAGATGCCTTAATATGTTGCACTTCGTTGCCAGAAATATCAATGCTGAATCAATAACTTTTTAACATCCACTTATATTAAGTTTTTCAAGTTGATTACAACCAAGCACCATAGCATTAATAGATATGTCTGCCAGCTGGGTACTATTCAAAAGGTATAAAGCACACAAATAATGACAGTTCTTTACAACCATTTCCACTGCTTGATCATCGAGTTGATGTTGGTTATGGCATAGATTAAGGGACTGCAAACGAGTGAATTTAGGAGCAATTGAAATAAATAATTTTCTCATATTCGACTTACACCTGCATTACAAAAATTAGAATTCTCACTGATCAAGAAAATTCAAGGGAATGTTAGCTACCACAAAACCAGACTTACAAAGAGAAGACAATTAAAAACAAATTCATTAAAAAAACCATAAGACCAATAGAAAAGAAATTCTAGATGACAGAAATTGGCCTGCAACGGTAAGGCATAAAACCTAGGATATCTCGATTCATAATTTTCTTTTGTAAAAAAGAACCCCTTTTCAATTTAGACCCTTATTTTATGGATGCAAGTTTACTAGAATATACTTGTATTATAAAGTACATAGAAAATTCTTAGTTGGATCCCTGTACCAACATCATAAATAATAGCCTTGCAAAATATCAACTTTGCGGGGAACCTATTCCTAATTATGAATAATTCATACATGATTTAGTCTGTTATGCTTACCGGATAAGATATTCTCAAAATTTCGGTCATTTTGGAAAAATAAAACTAGTTACCAGCGATGGCCTTGCAAGTTAAATTTACCTTGGCAGTTAAGAGAGTCCAAGCTGAAGCACTGGCAAGTCAAACTTGTTGTAAGCAAGTCTGACAGACCATGTTGGGATTTCTTGCCAAATCACGACCCCCGCCAAAAAACTAGGAGGAGCCCCTTTATAAAAAGTTAAAACCCATTCTAAATTTTAGTATAGACCAAGTTTGACCATTCGTAGCGATTGTATCTATACAAGAACTCTATAATCCAAGACAAAAGGCCTAAATGTAATCGAATATAAAAAAATTTGTCACTGTTTGAACTATTACCAGAGCATCTCAGTATAATTGTTGGTTGCTCTTAGATTTGAGCTTGAACTAGATAGGCTTAAATACCAAGTAATACTGACTCCATATGGCATGCAGACCCTAGGTAATGGGGCTTTGGCTGCTAATTGGAAATTGAATTTGAGACATCAGAACTTACGATAAGTGCAAAAATATTTGAAAGGAATCAAGACAGTAAAGTGCCGACTAATGTCATGCTCGTTGCATTCTGACAACAGGTTTACATGCTGTGAAGAAATAGTTATCCATCGCCCGGAACATTGCAATAACTAACATATACTTTGTGGGAATAACCATGTGATTTCAATTCGTGGAATCCACAAAAGGCATATCAATAGGTAATGCCACAAAAGGCATAACAATAGTGAATGCAATGTAGTGCAGAGGGGCAATACCCAGTTCAATGTTTTATACACAAAAACATGAACCACGAGCATAAACAACTACAATAGATTAACACCCTAAAACATTATTCCTTCCACCATATAACACTATTCCTACCACTCGAGATCTCCTAAAAGCATAAAAGTAACAAAAACAAGAGAAAACTAGGATAGTGGTCAAGCAAGTCCCCCCTGGATATAAAATCATCCCCATCAACCACTTCATTTCAAATTTAATTAAAACTCAATAACAAACAAACCATGTACATGCTTTAAACAAATTATATTGCACATGGCTTAATCATCTAAGCTAGTGAAACAACTCAAGTACATTCCAATGGAATTGTCCACCCATAGAGTAACAATAAAAAACCAAACAATGGTATGCCAATGTTTGATAGGACTGATGTACAAAACTATGGTATTTTCTGAGCTTGTCAACCAATCCCCATGATCATAATTAAACATAATGACACATGCAACATGCAAAATGCATATATTTTCATAGCAATAAATAACATTCAATTGCAAATTCATAAACATAACAAAGCACTTATATTTTATCAGAAGATATTCCAAGTAATTGGCTATGTACGAGCAATTTTCTACCCAACTATAGGCATCCAAGGTAGATGCCACCCCCCAAGCCAAGCTATGAGGTCACCGCAACAAAAGAACCAAGCCACAATATTTTAGCTCACTCAACCTAACCCACTTTCTCTCATGGCTCAATGAATCTGCTTGCTACAAAGTACTCCAAGCATCTCATCCAATCATCACACAACCATTGCACTCTCTTACGCTACCCTACATAACACATAATAGATATTCCCTTTCTCTGCTAAAAGATCCCTTGGGGATGTTTTTCCCTTCAAGTGCTCTTCAGTGTAGGCAGAGAGTCCAATCCAATGAATGCTTTCTAAAATAGCCTACAAGCATATCACTTGGCTTTCAAGCATCTAATTATCAACAAATATACAACAAGTGAAGAATTCCTAGCTTTCCCAACCTCTACGCTTGCCTACATTCATCTACCTCTCATCCAATATCTGCAAATTCCTCTTTCACAGTGCTGGTTTTGGTCAAATTCTAGATTGAATAAGAAAAGCAATGGAGAACACAACACGAGAAGTGTGAAACACTTAAACATGAATGTGAGGCATAATGATAGAATGAATGACAATGAGAGAGTTGAGGGAATGCCGGATGAATTCTTCTTCAGGAGAATGAAGAACTATTACGCTTCCTCGTAATGGCTGTACTTGGCCTATGCTCCATTAAGTTATAACACCTACCCAACATATCTTACATACTTAGCTTTATTTGGAAACTTGTGGCTTAGGAAGGCTCAAACAATTCATGACTAGGGAAGGTACACATTGACCATAAGACAAGGTAACAAAGTTTTATCTATTAAATTTGAGGACACAAATAGTCGAAAGAAATAGCTTCATGATGACTTGGAGAGAATGGAGTCCTATTCAGCCATTTGGCATAAATATACAAAACCTATGGATAGCAAATTAATGCATGAAGAATGTTTTCCAGACCAAATGAATTCAGACAATCATGTATATTTGATTAGGCTAGAGTCAAATTGCAGTGATAAAGCCAAGGTGACATAAATATCACAACAAAAATGTCTCAAAGCTTATAGTGAAATTCTCTTTCAGTTTTGTACTATTCTAGTTAGGATATTTCCTGTCATTGATAGTTGGATGAATTCATTCTACTTTACTAGGAATACATTTGTCTGAAATAGTTGACCTCTATTTCCATCTAAAGTTTATTTATTTATATAATCATAAATGGGCATCAATATGGTAAAAATTTTAGGTAGAAAATTAAGACACCATATAAATAACTCGACAGAATTGAAAGTAAACGGTAAATGACAAATGCCACATGCCCTTATCACGATAAACAAGCATACTCCTTTGAGAATGAATTATGTTCCAAGAAATTACACCATGCAGCCGATCCATTATTTTCTAACTTAGTCAACTTTATTTTCATTTTTGTAAACGGTAAATGACAAATGCCACATGCCCTTATCACGATAAACAAGCATACTCCTTTGAGAATGAATTATGTTCCAAGAAATTACACCATGCAGCCCATCCATTATTTTCTAACTTAGTCAACTTTATTTTCATTTTTGTTCAGGGACCATGGAAAGAAAATTACCAGTTCAAGAGGATGAATAACATGCTAGAGAGCAGAACAAGTACAAGAACATGGAATACCATAGCTGAGATACTAGAATCTAAGGTAGCATATAACATTGTTGCAAGACATGTTCCTAGGCACATCATCACACATTTGAGAACCAACCATGTAGGACTCTGTAATGTCATTGCATAGGAAATGTATTAGTATATAATGTAGAAAATCAGAAGCACTATAGATTAAATAATTTAATCTAAACAAATAATTGCAAGTGAACACATATTTACACCAGGAGCCAAACCACCCAGTATAACTGCTTCCACAGCTGATGGTTTTTCAAATGCAACACAATTCTCATATTCTCCCATGGCCAAAGCTGGAAAAGTGAGCAATATAAGTTATCATAGACCAAAATAATTTTTCTTTAACCAATGACTAACTATAGGAAAGAATGTACTAATGGGTTCTTAAAGCCCATTAGAATTTTCAAAAGTTAATTTGCATGAAATTTGGAAGCAAACAAGGATTTCGATAGGAAAAGAAAATTCCGGAGCTTAATAGAGGGGTAAATCTATCAAAATATTATTTTATTTATCCTTTTATCTAAGATGACAACACATACAAAAGTAGCCAAAGGATACTTACCAGCTACCAAATATTAATACACAATCCTTAAACATGAAACAATATAATTTGGAGGATAATATTCATGTCTTAAGCCAGGCAGTAGCAACAAAAAGTTGTGGAGGGTAAATTTCAATGAAGGGCTATGGGGTAAAGTGATAATGAGTGGGTTGCTCATGTCTAGGCTCATAGCCATAAGGATTAATTACAAGTAAGGTCCACATGTGGCAACAAGTAAAGATTACAATTTACACCATCATTTCAACACTTCTAGCAAAAATCTTGAAGAACAGTAAGCTATATTTCACTTTCTGGCAGCTTTATTGCATTCAGTGATAATTGAATTTACTCCATGAAGAATGTGGATGACTCCTCAGTTCTCAACCTTGAACAATAAGACATTTTCTTTTTATCTCCAAAATGCAACAAAGCTTTTCATGTGTGATGCAAAACAATAAGACTTAAGAGGGAAACAATACAAAATCTCTAATCCTCCTCCTGGTGATGCTATGGCGAAGTATGTACATTCATGCTTATTTGAATGGTTGGTTGATAAATCAAGAAGTTTAATGGCCAATATCTAGAATATAGAACTCAAATTGGAGTCTCAGACATCTATGGTTTTAAATGCTTTAAGAAAATCAGATTTGAGCAGCCTCGACAGTATTTTAATCACTATTTCCTTAAAGTGGAGCAAGGTATTCCTGAAGATGATCCATGTAACCCAACAATCCTGCTGGAATTCAGTTTGACATAAACATTATGCCAAAAGTGCATATGATTATCAAGCTGTACCACATTGTAGGAGTCGCAAGAGATTATAATAAACTACACAACTCTAATGATCAACTACTTTTTGTTTTAATAAGAAGAAAAATGAATTAATAATGACCATAATCGCATTTATGTGAACAATGCAACTGTCTATGTTTAAAAATAATCTACTCAAGGTACCCACCACCACATGCGCACACTAGCATAGATAATATTAAATGATATTTTGTTAGATTGAATTCTTAGCATTATATATGTTACAGTTTACTGTAGTTCCTCGTAAGAAAACATTAAAAAAGTGAAAGAATTACGATTTGGCGGACTTACTGTCTCCAAAGTCAGAAGCAATGATTGTTTTGTCTTTCAAAGACTCTATAAAACTCTCAATACCAAGACCAAGCAACTGAAACATCAACATTGGCCTTCTACCCAACTCTTCTACACTAAATGGTGTTGTGCCCATCTCTAACAAATAAGAATAAGTTTAATCATTTGGTCATTTAATGCCAGGATCCCTTGTAATTGTAACTGTACTTCAGCTGGACTGTCACATTATTTAGTTAGGTTCTAAATCTAGCTGAACCTCTAAATATAACTACCTGGCCAAATATTCCTCCAATGCTCAATGAAGAGCAGACTTCAAACTTCAGCCAACTGGATTTCATAAAAGATTTCACTCCCGTCTCCAACAATTAACTCCCCTGGTAGTTCGTCAACAAAATAAGCTGACAACTTCCAGATCGAGATCGATGGTGGACTTCATTTGTCATAGGTCGGATTTCATAAAGTATCGTGCCCATTCGGAATTTTCTTTCTCTGTGTTATTTCTCCCAGCGAAATAGTTTACACCTGTTGATCTATTTCGTGATCAATCTCCTTCGCCGTTCTTGCAATCTCGTTAGCAAGAGCTCTCCTCACCGTAGATCTATTTGATGATGCACAACAATCGTCGATTGACTGTGTAAAACCTGACGATTCACCTTTGCTCTCTACTAGTAAAAATTCATTTTTTTTAGGAATTGACATTGAAGATACTAGTAATATAGTAAGGACTAATAATTCTATTGGAAAAAAAAGTTCAAACACAGAAACCAAGAGTAAGACTACGGTTCCAACTATGGTTTTTCTTTTCCAAGAGCTCACCCATGTCAGAAAGTTGGTACAAATTTGAATTGCCAATAAAATTTAAGGCTCAAGTTTCTATCCAAAGTGAAAAAATTGGCTTTATTTAACTATGGTCGACATTTGTAAGGATGCAAAAATAATGGAGAGGAGAATGAATTTAGTGCCTTTCCCAGGAATGAGAAGGTGCTTGCTAAAAAAGAGTATTATGAGAAGACAGGAACACAATCAAACAAGTCAAAGTCTCATAGTGCATCAAATCCAAGTAATCACCCTGCTTCCTCTATAGCTACTCAACCACTTTTTGATAACTATGCTGATGTTGGTGACAGAGGGTGAAAATTAAAGTTGGCTATATCATATATGAAACTGTAAATAGTATTAAGTGGATTGAACTTCAAATGCTACTTGAGGAATATAATACTGTCAAAATATTTATTTAGTGCAAGGATCTACCCCAAAGAAAGCTTCATGGGGATGGCCCAAGAACACTTCCACATTTAGTACTTCAGGGATAAAACAATTTATCAAGGGGTCTCTATCAACATTTCCAAAATACAATGTATTGTCTCAAGCTAAGAGGAAATGACCAGCAATTATTAAAAACAGAGCAAGTGAAACCAATGATTTATTAGAAGGGTTAGCACATGTTTTTAGAGGCATTAGAGGTTGTATGTTACAGTTCAGTAGAACTCAGAGATAAGATTTACCTGACTAAGTTATCATGTAAGAGAATTTCTCCCACATGTAAAAAGATGAAGCATAAGTATAAAAATTAGTCATAAACATGCTCTTAGGCCTGAGAATAAGACGTGTTTGGTGAGTCTGTTGTATGAGTAGTCTACGAGAAACTGGGAACTGCTCTTTGAATTGGCCTGAGTTAGCATCCAATACCTTTATAGGAATGTTTTCTTGTCGTATGTGCTTTAATTCGGTGCAGATCTAAAGTTTACACTAAAATACTAACAAAAACGCTAAAGCTTGTCAGATTTACTGAGAGCAGGAAGAAATCTGCATTATTCCTGCTCTACCCTTCCAAAAAACAGAGATGGGAATAAACAAACATGGGGAAATAAATTGCTCTACTAATTTTGTAGTGTAGTAACAGTTCATTAGAAGGCTTTTAGGATCTTGTGCAATGCAATGGGCTCTGCTAGTTAGAAAGAAAGTTCAAGGAAATCTCTCTCTTATCAAATGTGTTGTTTGAGGAAGGTGGTGATTGTAAGTTTCATGGTTTTCCGAATGCAACCAACCAATGTAGGTAACTTACTACATTGTAACATTACTACTCTTTTATACAGACACAATTGCTGTGAACTTGTTTCCAACTTGTATTTTTCACTTCAGCTTTTACAGAACAGCTATTAATAAGGTTTTTAGTCTTACCTCACTGCCATTTGAATTTCACATGTAATTTGGAAAACTCAATGGGTAGTAAATTAATTCAAAGCATGATGTTGCATCCTTCTAGGTATATCGACATCGATATCTCTGTTTTCTATATTTTAAAAGAAAGAAAAAACTTACCCTCTTCTCAATCCTTAAAAGAAAGAAAAAAACTTATTGACCTTATGGCCTTATTACTAACTGGGTTGTGTAACATGCATGTAGTGTTTATAAGCAAGCTCTCTGTCCTATATACTTATTGAGTATGCGTTTTATGTCCTTGTATTCTCATTTTGACTTGGAACTCTATATTGGTTTTGTATTAATTTTCAATCATCATGATTTAGCTACTTAAAATTTCCTTTATAGCCATATTGATATGGGGCAAATTCTAAATCATCTTCTCAGAAGAATCCAACCAGGCAGACCAGGCCATTCAAAGTGAGGATGAAAGGAAAGTGTAGTTTATTATGTTTATAGTAGTATTGGTCTGTGGCACTTTCCAAATTATCTTCTCAAAATAATCCAACCAGGTCACTCAAAATGAGAGTGAAAAATAAGTGCATTTTATTAGGTTTTTATGTACCTTGAAGAAAATATTCTACTAATCCTTACCAGTTTTCTTTTTCTAAATTAAAAAATTCTTCCTTCAACCATTAATATGTGCAGAGCATATTCATACTCAAGGCCTTTTAAACTAAAAAGGTATTGTGGACATCATTAAGCCCTAGTGCCCTTTGTTGGCATCTCTTTTTCATGCTCACATCCAAGTAAACCTTTGGCATTACCTCCAAGTAATTTAGCCTTCACATGCAACAAAAACTTAGCGCCTTTAAAGGCATATACTCTATTTTACATTGTTTTATTTTTTGAAATTGATTTCAAAGCAGTAAGTTACAGGCTTGCCTATGTTTTATCTTTTTGAAATCTCTTGAAAAATTTCCTTTTCAATACTAGGTTTGCTCACATCATCATTGGTGAAATACTGTCACTTTAACTCTATTTGCAACCACTTGGAAGAGAGCAGATCCATAGTACATACCAATTGTTGTACTTTTCATGTTTTGAAAATCACCCTACTGCTGTCTATTATATTTGCAGATCTGAAAAGTATCATGTTTTCATCATATTCAACAAACCAAGGTCCAAGTGAAATACATCAAATAATGATATACTCTGTCTACATCTTGAGAATAAAGCAATCCTAATACTCAAAAACTATAAATTCATTACTGCTGTTATATACTTGGAAAAACTTGGAAGATCACTATATTTACATCACTGTCCACAAATTGCATCTCTGAAAGGTTCTCTCTCTCTCTCTCTCTCTCTCTCTCTCTCTCTCTATATATATATATATATATATATATATATATATATATATCTATATATATTCCCATAGTTCTCTGACAAGCATGTTATGGTGAAAAATTTAGTAATCCAAAGCTTTATACCCCATTCTAAGGTATGAAATTTGCTCTTAAAATTTTCTTCTAATCAAGTTAAATCTCCATGTTATTGATGCTTATTTTGGATTGATACAGTGGTTTATGAGAAACACTCTAACCTTAGTGTCAAAGGAAGCAAACAATGGTTTAAATATTATGATTCTATCCTCAGCTCATTTGGAAGTCTATACTATTTTATCCCTTGAGAAGTAAGCCTCTTCAGAAAACCTTCATTCTGTTTATTTTGGATTGCTACAGTGGTTTATGAGAAGCACTCTAACCTTAGTGTCAAAGGAAGCAAACAATGGTGTAAATAATGCAATTCTATCCTCAACTCATTTGAAAGTCTATACTGTGTTTTATCCCATGAGAAGTAAGCAATGCTCTCTTCAGTAAACCTCCTTTCTATTTTGGGCATCGAATGAGATCAATTTTGTCCTCATTAAACTACATGCTTATACTCTCCAAAATTTCAGATATGAAAACGTGCTCCTTTTATCCTTGTGCCCACAGTCCTTTTTGCAAAAGTTAGGTCATGATAAATGGCCAATGATTCAGATCCGAATTCTCACATCTAATACAGAATAACAGATCTCTTTCTATAACTGTCTTTGAAGGGATAAAATCAGCCTCATTTTGAAATTTGGGATGGTTAGTATCTCCTTTTTTTGAGGCACTATACTTGGGTTGATTAAGTTCAAGCAAAGCTTGGAAAATAATTTATTTGGTGGGAAAATCTTGAAATAATTCTTTCACATCCTTACTTTGGTAGAGGACGATATTGGCATCTTTCACAGTGATGGGGGATGGCTTGTGGTAGCATGGAAAAAGAATGGAAACACCCCGCCTTGCTTATACAACAACTTTACACAGAAAAATTTTCCCTTGATGAAAATCAAACGTTGCAAATGCACACAAATTATTTCCTAGAGGAAAATTCCAACAAAAAGAATAGATGATGATTGATCCTGGTGTCACCAGATTCGATATGGATTGATTATAGACCAAAAGTAAGGGAATAAGTGAGAAGAGTTGCATGTTCAACTTCAGAAGCTTATTCTAATGCAGCTTTCGCTTCCCTAAAGTCTTGTTTAGTTTAGTTCAGTATCCACTGTTAGGTTTGATGGGAGAAAGTAAGCTTTGCTAGAATCCGTATTGGCTTCTGCCGATTATTTTTTTGGTTGGTAATTATTTGATTTTATATTTAAATGATCATAGTCAGGCTACGGAGTCGGTCCTCAACTCCTCCTCTAAAGCTATGAAAGGGTCAGTGTTCCCCAGGTTTTGATACCGACCCTGGATTTACATCCCGTGAAGCAATACCAATGATGACACAGTGACCAAAATCACTATGGTACCACATGGAGTGTATAAGGAGATATTATCATTGTCAACCAAGAATCAAATGCCCGTGGTGATTAATGCACACAGAAGAATGTTAGTGTAACCTTTGGTTTAAATGTTTTGTCAAACAATTAACATTGATAACAGAGTTTGGAATACAATCTGAGAATTCAATGAATTAACATAAAAAAGAAACTCTGATATATTTATTTAATACTAGAAATATTTCCCAACACAGTAAGAAATGACATTACTTCCGAGGCATATACAACAAGGTCACAATGTGAGTCAAATAAGCATATTTGTAAAATACTTTAGACCTGTAGGTGTATGTGGCCTCACAGACCTCTGGTACAGCTGAAATGACTTCCTGGAGTCCTCCAAATAACCATGACTTGCTTCCCTTTAATGTTGTAGGCAACAATTAACTGTAGTGTTTGCTTTCTATGCTAAGAATGGTAGCGTATAGTCACAAAAAGAGGGAAGGATGCCTAGAATACGCCAAATAGTGTTGGGATGACCAAATCTTCACAAATCGACTTGGGATATGGGTGATACACCATCTGTATTCCTTCTCTTCCCTTCCCTTATGTCTTTGTTCTCCCCACAAGAGAAAACAACCCCAAATATGCAGACCCTGCCCACAAATGAGCTCTCAGCCTACAGTGATGGATGTGGTATCATATGGGCAGCTTGTTATGGAACTGTAACTTGGTCTCTTCCGTCCACACATTGTCCTCCCAAAACCAAAGCACCCCTAAAAAAACACACACAATAACTTGAAAAAAATGCCGCCATTTGATACCTCGTCCTCCCAAAACGAAAGCACCCCTCAAAAAAACACACAGTAACTTGAAAAAAATGTTGCCATTTGATACCTTGTTTTTTTAATATCTCTCTCTCTCTCTCTATATATATATATATATATGTACTTATTTTATATGTTTTTTTTTGTTATTTGTATTTTTTTTACTATCCATTCCCCAAAACATACCTTAAATTACTATTACCTTAAGTTCCTATTGAAATTAATCTAAAAATCATGTTGTGAAAAAAAAACCTTCTTATAGAGTAAAAATGTTAGCTTATTTTCATTTTTAAACTAATTTAATTCATTTTCATGTTGTTCCAGTATTACATGTAGCATTTTGCAAATGAATTTGTTGTGATCACCAAGTCACTCATTGGCAGGCCACTCCATATTTTGGTCATACAAGTCATGAGTCGTTCTACTGGTGGAAGGTTGTCATTCAACTGCCAAGACATTCTTCTTAAGGCATTTTACCAAAAATATATATGCAAATGGAGCATGGGATTTAGAGGCAAATGTTACAACTTAGGACCATAGTTTTGACTATATTTTAAGTCACACATCAAGAACCATCCCCTATCTGCAAGTTTCAAAATGATGACCATATCTCACATGTAGACTATGTATTTTCTATGTAGATTCATGCTATGTGATGGTCCATGATCCCGTAAACAAATGGTGTGAACTTAGGCCATAAATTTAAATCGTATACCATGGTGTGGCCCAAGAGATCCATTATCGATGTTATAAATCTAAAAATACAAACATATCCCACTTGTACTTGAAAGAATATTCCATCCATAGAGATTATGTGTTGTCTCAAGGCCTTACGACGCATCACTCATGAGCCACATTGTTACATCTAGGCTAGAGATTCCATATGTAGTTCTTATGTGATAGTCTACGTTAACATGCATGGACCATCAACCCCATAGAAAATTAATATGGCATAAGACCATAAAATTATCCCAAGGAATGTCCACCTAGTTTGTCTAAGAAAATGCAAGTCAAAACAAAAACTATTGTATTGTGATTCAAATTATTTATTATTGTCATATTTTGAAAATATGTCCTTTGAAGTGTATGGATGAATTGCAACTTTTATGAGAAAAACAAATGAATTATTTATTTTCTTTGATACGTGTCAATGTGTTCATAACTTGATAGGTACACAAATATATAAGAATGTGTGAAATTGTTCTTTAGAATCCATGACAATTGAATTTATTGAGAGGACATACTACCATTCAGAAGTATTTATCCAATGTGCTCTTGGGTATTTATCAGATCAGTCCTTTAGCCATATTGAATTTAACACACATAACTACTAATTCTCCTACTTGGATATATGCAGATATGTTTTTGTCACCATCAAGGAGTTGACTGGTTGGTCAAGAGGGGGTGGTAATATTCCCCTTACCTGGATTCAATTCCACCCAAGAGTGTGGTATGTTTTATTCTGTGATATAGAGAGAGATCTAGATGTGGAGTTTACTTTGCAGTGCAACACAATGTCCCACCTCTTGATAGGTGGTTGATTCCCAACACTTAAGTAGAGAGGAAGCACAAAACTGACGTGTCATAGTTATATGGTGCCACATGGTAGGTGAGGGATGATGTCTCAATATACAAGAGGTCCCATATGGTAGGAGAAACACCCTTGGTGGTATTGTCTTTGAGTTTGACAGCAAGAAGTTTCATTTCTTTAAGGTAAGCAGTGACACAAGCATGTGGTGTGGTTTGGGATACTATCAAAGGATGGAGGTCAAAGAGGTACAACCACCTATCCTACATGCACAATGAAGATACCAAGTTAATGCATATAACAACATAGGTGATGGTAGTGACTAGATTTTATTATGTGGGTAGAGGCACATAGGTGACAATGACAACTACAATAGGAGGGGCTTGCACAATTTTCTACACCCACAAGGAAGACATTGCTCCCATAAACAAGACACCAAATAAGTGTCCAAAAAAAAATATTATGTCAAAAAAAAGAGTGACAACAACCAAAATGAACATGTATCCAAATCTAAGGAGCACAAGGTTGGGGCATTGGAGGTCACAAAAAAGATGGACCACTACAAAAATATTGAAAATAAGAGGAGCTATGAGGCCAAAAGCCTTAAAATGGGCCGAAGATGGGTCAAATCATTCCGCAAAAAAACACAAATGACTCTATTAGTAACCACAAGAAGGTACCCTAAAAAACAAGAGTGGACCTCTAATCTCACATAACCACTGCACACAATGACATAAAAAAGACACCACAAAAGCATCATAAAACAACAAAACGATGGCCCAAAAAACAAAACAGAGTACATAATTTAAGAGCAAAATTTATCAACAAAAATCATTTACCCATTTTAAGTGGAATACCACAACATAAACATTTATATTTGATGCAAATGAAATCATCTTTCAACCGAATGAATGGGAAATCACAATGTAACAAACATTTGAAATGCCATGGGATTCTTGCTTTTTCTCCACAATGCATAAATATTGTTGAAATGAACAATAAGCTTAGATATTCAAAGGCTAATAACAAGGAATCCAAGCTCCGAGTCCATAACTAAAACAAGGGTTCTATAAATCTCTTCAAATGATCAAGATCTCTATTAGGGCCATCCATACAAAACAATAAAAAACTTTTGCATGCAATTACAAATCCTCCATAGCTTCCATAGGCTACTAAAAATTGTTGTTGATGAAGAGACTGTGCATCAAACTCTTTTTGCATTGGAAAAACAACATGTTGGTTCAAAGGGAGACAAAATAGAGTGTGTCAACATGCCAATGGAGGACCATTATGGGCATAAATTTGATTGATAAGTTTTAAATGTTTTCTTCATCTTTATGGTTTCTTAGACAATTTTATAGTCATTACAATTTAAGAATTAGTTAGAATAGTGACTTGTTGTAGGGTACGTTATGTCATTCCAATTTGGAAGAGAAAATTTTAAACTGGGCTTGGGAGCATTATATGTAAACTTTCATATTTGGATCTTCCCACACTCTTTTTTTAATACATATTATACCCGTCACTCTTCAAATAAATTAATAGCAAAATTATTTGAAACAATTTTGATTTCATCAAACAAGTATAAGGGATGCTTAATAAATTTGACAAGTGACCTTTAATTATGGTGTGGAATAAGGGGCACTTATATTGCCCCTTATTTTTGGCCAAAATAACCCTTCAATCTTGCATGAATTATGCTCCGATTCCATTGCTAAGGAATTTGTTCATGGAAATTTTCCCCTAGGGTTTCGACTCATTTTAAGATGACCTGGATCATCAAATTTTCAAAAACAAAGTATAGAAGGGGTGGAACTATGTCTCATCTAAAAATTTGTCCTTGTCGTAAATGAGTTGATTTGAGTTCCCCATGCCATAATCCTTTGATTTCAAATACGTACAGTCTGTACACAAACACACATTTGAAGATGTTAATAGTTATGATATATGCCTTCAACTTCTAAATATTGGATTTACAAACTTTAATTGTAACATTGCTTGAGATAAATAGTATGGAGTGAGTTGATAAGTAGGAAAACTCAACCTTTCTGGCGACTCATTTTTTTCCATTAAGGAAAAATTCCACTACGATCCACTCATTTTTTTAAAAATTTTGATGACCGAGGTCGTTTTAAAACTGGCCAAAACTCCTAAGGACAAAGTTCCATGATGAATGTTCTCATCAATCAAATGGAATTATAACTTTAGAAAACAATCCTTTTGAATTTGGGGAAGAATTTCCACTTGAAATGAGTTGAGTTTGTCCACTTATTAATTTAATCCTAAGTACTATGTCTTTTGTTGTTAATTTTCCATCTAATGCACTAGGTACTAGTATGTGTCCTCTCTATAAGAGTAAATCAAATGCAAGATAACATTTTCTAGTTAGATGTCGTTACTCTAGGAAGGCCTAGGAAACATCCAAGTCATTGACTGGTGGAGGATGGGTTTGAGAAGGAAACTCAAATGGAGATTAAGCTCACAAAACCTAGTTGGATGAAAAGGTGGTTGCTAAATATAATAATTTTCCTCTTAGAATTTTCTAGGCACCATGGCTAGCTAGGAACAATATGGTATTCTAAGACCAATTCACATCTCCCTTACATTTTTTCTAGAAGATTTAGCATGTATATGATGGACTTATGAACATTTTGAGAATAAATTTACCAATGCAGGTTGGGCATTTGGAAATTGACAAAACATTTCCATAGTGTTTTTTTAACGAAGCTTTCATGGTCAATTTGGACCTATGTAAAGTGTGTGGAATTCATTTACTTTACCAAGGATCATCTCTTTACATTCACTCGATAGCATGGAAATGGGTGTAACAATATGGACATGATTAAGGCCTTACTTATCTTTATGGGTATAGCTACATACAAAGGCATATTAGATCCACAAATGATGATGAAAATAATGACAATGATGATGATGATGACAACAACGACGACGATGACGATGATGGATATGAAAATGATAAACCATAACTTCTTATAAACCCCAAAACCCAAAATACCCTAACCACTAAACCCCTAACCCCTAAGGCCCCTAACCGTTAAATGTGACCATAGTGACCATAACCCCATTAAACCCTAATCTTAACTCTTTATAAGCCCCCTAAATTACCCAAATCCCCTAATCGCTTAACGCACTAAACCCTAACCCTTGAGTCCCCTAAACCCTATTGACCCTAGCCACTAAATGTGACCATAGTGACTATGTATATAAAGGGAATACTTAAGGATAGATTAGATAAAATTTTGGATCTATATAGGCATATTTTTCTTTGATCTAGCTACAATATTGTCATGGTTCAATAATTCATATAACAAGTGTTGTAGGAATTAGAAAGGTGTCCTTTCCATCATTGGCACCTACAATACTAGGTATATACCAATTCGTTTGGTAATTATAAAGAGATGGAGGAGTGACATTATAGGTTAAAAATTATACTTATAAGGAGATGGGGGTCACATCATATTGATATGGTCCATCAAGAAAGTTATCAAATTTTCATTAGGAGAATAGTTTCAATGGTATAATACTGGTCTAAAAAACATAGGTTAATGGTTCAAATTCCTTTTATATTTATAAAAAATTCATATGGTTGGAAGAGGTAATGATAAAAATTCTTAATATTTAAAAGGATTATATAGGTTCTTGTAGATTTTCTCCAAGTAGGAACTTAACCAATGTATTGAATTGTCAAACCTACAGAGAGCATATAGAGAAAATGTAACACCATATATCTCTTCTCATTATTCTATTATCCTTGGTTACCTAATTGATATGTCAATTAAGAAAGTAGATTTGTAAGGCATACCACCATAGAAATTTTATCTCATATGATTTCCATAAGAAGAGAGATCATAAATCCAACCAAGAAAAGAACAAGAAATAATTGTTTGAATGCATATGATAGATCTCTTTGTAAGGAAAGCAAAAATAACCAGTCATATCATGCCAGTAGTTACAAATAGCATAAAGAGAAAATATCTTGTGTAGAATCATAAGAGAGTCTATGGAAATAGAATAATTTTGTACAATTATTTTATACTTATGGTATCCTTACTTATTAACATGGAACCTTGAATGATATATAAGTAATTTGATCAAGTAACCGGTAAGTCCACCTATGTTTAAATGCAATAGATACCTACTAGAAATAATATTATGTTTGGATGTAACCTTAACATCTAACCTCAGATGAAAATGAAATCCATTATGTGGTAAGCTAAAATTGATTACTAGTTCACTTGAATCTATTGAAACAAACTCATTGTCCCCATCATTCTATAAATAAACCTCACAATCAATGCATTAGAAGCCATGCTTATTACATTATTTAACTTCATGTAATCCACCACAATAGGCTAATATTTCCTTTCCTTTTGATGCATTTCTTTGGTTCCCTCCTTCCTTCCTTTATTCCACCTACATGACTCCCAGTACGAGGGTCCTTCCCCTTTTCATTGAAACAAAATTTAATTTACCAAAAACAAAATTTAATTTACAAAAAAAAATAAAAATTTAATAATAAAAAAATGGGACCCCTAACCTAACTTTTCACATTTTATCTCCCGCGAATAGTTTTGTCGGGAAAGGGCGACGTTTTATTTTTGCATAGGCCAGCATTTACTTGCTTTGATTTTGGTATTCAACACCATGAAATATGAAGCTAAGCTGTTGGGATATATTGAGGTGAACTGCGTGAGGTGTAACTTAAGTTTCACTGTAATCTTGTTCTGCGTTTTGCGTTTTGCGTTATTGCAGGTATTTTATCAATGCTTTCATGAAAACAACATAATAACTAAAAACATTAAACACTATCATAAGTTATCATATGCTTAGCATAGGCACTGAAAACACTCAAACACTATTTTACAGCCTAGCTTCCCCTCAGGGCAGGCATAAAGATAGATATCGTGTTTACTGTGGGATGGTCTGGTTTCCCATAGGGAAGAAAAGCAGCAGAAGTCTTGTAGATTTTTCTTAATAATGGTAATGAAAGGATCCTGTAGTTATAGCTTACAAAAAAAAACATTTCCCACAATTTTTTTATTTCAATGTGAACTATTTCACATAAAATTCTCTATACTCTTCACTACATCTAGACCAAATCTAAGTCAATGTGATGTAAATTCTGCGTCACATGAAAATTTCTGTGACTCATCACAACATTAATAAAAAAAATCATTATCTTTTTTCTACTCTTATGACTCACATGGGATGGCATTGGGAGAATAATTTCCTCTCAATATGTGGAAGACATTGGCAGGATACCCAACTTGTCAGAGTAAATAAGAATTATATTAATTTGGTTTGTATATATGCTCTGTGTTTTAATAGAAAATTTCCCTCCAGAAGAGTCATAAACTAAAATAAATTTTCACGAACTATTAAATCATGTCAACTTGTAATTTAATGAAATTTTGCAATAGGGTTAGAGAATAAAATATTGTGGTTGGAATGTTGAGAAATGCAATTTAATAGTTTAGTCTTTGGAAATTTCGGTATCTTTGAATTCCTTTGCAAAGAAAAGGTTTACTTTGGTTGAATATATTAGCTTGAAATACTTTAATTTGATCCCTCTAGACCTCAACAGGAGGGCCACAAATCTTCCTCACCCTCCCTATCTGAAATTCTTTCCATATCAATTTTGGAATAGACAAAGTGTTTCCAAATTGTTCCTATGCTCAAGAATGGCGGGCATAACCCAGCTCAATAAATGATTTCTTCAATATCCATGCACAGGATGGTTTATGCCAAATCATAATTTGGTCACAAAAATATCCAATAAATCATAACCGATCACTTTTTATTAAATTAAGAAGAAGAGTAGGTTTCAAATTACTTTTCCAATGATTTCCACTAGAATTCTTATGCTTCTTCACAATTTTCGTTATGGTCATATACTTGACCACCTCTAATTCTTGTAAATTGTCCACACCAACTCTCCTCTAAACTTCAATGCAAATATAATTGTAAAATGGTAAAGACACCAAGCTGGGTGTAATTTTTCACCAATTGATCTGCTTAAACCCAAATTCAACCATTGATATTGATTACATTCCAGGGCGATCGATGAAATGAATGGGTGATCGATGTAGGAAGCAACACGATCGATGATATGAAATCTGCAACAAAATTCATCTAGGAGACTTAGTGATCATCAGATATGGAATGAACGGTGCAAATTGAGTAGATGTTTTGGATTTGTCCCACATTGATAGAGAAGTTGATTTATTTAGTGTTTATAAATCCCAACCTTATCAATGTTAATCAACGTGTAGTACAAAGGGTATGTGGGGGATTTGGGTGTTTGGACTCCACGAGAAGCTCACCATCCCGGAACCCAGAACGATCTATCAGCCCCCTACCCTTTTGGAAAAAATAACAACATTTGTCAATGTCAATAATGGGTTCCAAAAACCAAATAATTTGTCAACGATGGGTTGCAAAAACCAATAACAAAGTTTGTCAATGATGGGTTGAAAAAACCAATTATTTGGTGGGTAATCTTATGACTTATATTGTTCTAATTGAATTAATCATAAACCTTATAGACTATTTGGTGGGTAATCTTATGACTTATATTGTTCTAATTGACTAAACCGTAAACCTTATTGACTATATAGAATGTTAACAACAATAATATTCTATATAGTTTATTTGTTTGTATTTAACACTAGTATTGACATCTTAATATAATAAAAAATAATATTCTATATAGTTTGTTTGTTTATAGATCTTGTTGATATTCAGTGTTCGAGAGAGAGAAGGATGCTCAAAAGCGGAAAGCTTCTAGGAGCATGGATTCTGTGATAACGTGAGCAACACTAATATGAAATAGATGTGGATATAGTACATTCAGTCATATGTGGACACATGACGCAAAGGTCCACAGGATCTCATATGGAAATTGATGGTTGGGAGGAGGCACCAATGAATGATGATCTCTTTTCTATAATTGTTCATTCTATCGATGATCATGAGAAGCAGTTGGCATCTAGTTGGAGTCATGGCAGACTCTAGAAATGGTTAGATCCTTTTAGTCCTGAAGGACACGATCAACTACTCAATTTACTTCTAAGGATATAGAGAGAACTATTGACAGGTGCAGAGGAAGTTATCCTTGAGTCCAAGATGAGGATCTTGGACCATTATACCACGTATTGGTATTGGAGGTGTGGCTGAGACCTAATCAGATCTTCCTCCTTTAAGGGAAGAACACAATTGAGATCCTGAGCAGATATAACATGATGGATTGTGAGTACATCTCTACACTGATGGTGACAAATATAAGTGATGTTTTTCTTTTATTCATATTTGTTGGATCCCACTGTACAAGAAGTTGAGAGGATCCTTGATGTACCTGGTTGTCACTAGGACAACTGATACAACCTGCACTAAGGAGATGTGCTTATTTTCTTTGTGACATCTGGTGTTTAGATTGGTGCCTCACCCATTTTCACCCAACCAAGTTCACCCCACTCAAGGAAGAAGTTCACTACCAGCTAGAAGAGGTTTTTTCCGGGGTTCCCTATCTTTGGAGGAGTTTCTCCTTTGTTCTAGGGATTTATCTTCTACTATATGTGATTACTATGTATTTGGATGTATGTTGTACTTTGAACTAAGATATCTATCACAAGGTTGTTATGTTTTATCACTTGTGGTTTCCAAGGTCAAAATATTGTGTCTATTATTTCTATGCTTGGTTGTTCTTTTAGTGATCCTACTATATATTATACTACAAATAACATTTGAATTGTACTGCTACCTTTACAAATTATCAGGTAAACCTTTAGGGGGCATTTCCAAAACCCTACCCAAGAGTCATGTTGGAATTTTTTTTTGGGGGGGGGGGGTCTTTCCAAACCCCCCCCAAAAGTCTAAGTCATGTTGGAATTTTGAATTTTGGGGGGTCTTTCCAAACCTCCCCCAAAATTCCAAGTCATGTTGGATTTTTTTTTGTGGGGGTATTTCCAACCCCTCCCCCCCAAAAGTCCAAGTCATGTTAGACTTTTGTTTTGGTGGGTGGTATTTCCAACCCCCCCCCCCCCAAAAAAAAAGTCCAAAAGTCCAACCAGAATTTTTTTGGCGGGGTGGGGGGGGGTTTAAAAACAGTCCCCAAAAGTATTGAGAATTGGAATTTTTTTTTTTTGGGGGGGGGGGGGTTTAAAAATCGCCCGCAAAATTCCTGAGAATTGGACTTTTTATTAAATTGAGCACATTGATCTGTGGACAAACACACAACTCACAAAATAGATCACACAATTTACTCGACAATTGAATAATGAAACAGTGCAAAAATGATTTGCAGCTGTGAATGCTTTCATTAATAAAAAAGTAATCAGATAATAATTACAATGAAGTACAATGGCTTTAATAGCCACATGAAATTCGAATCCACATGAGGGAATTCAAATTGATAGACTCTACTTGACTGTAGGTAACTAAGACCTTGTCTAAATCACTATCAGAGGACTCAGTAGTTATTTGACCTTGTCTAAACCATAACCAAAGTTCATCGGAGCTCTAAAACACAACTCAAGTGTTACATTTAGTGTTGACTAAGGCTAACTGACTGTGGTAGGTGAGAAATGCGCCCCTCATTAGTGCAGTCAAGTAAACCTAGCACTAACTGAATGTAGAGGACTAGAACTGAATGTAAATGACTCCTAACTTCGCTTGACTAGTAATTAACTGAACTGAAGTGACCTTGGTTGGTTTTGGCACTCCCAATGGCTCCTAAGTTGTAGGGATTGGTCTAGGAGGCTCCCAAACTGATGCAATTAAGTGCAATCAGTGGCAGTAAGCCTCAATTAGTGTTCCCCACACTTTAGTAACTGAAAAATGTGCCCCAATTATGCCAAGTGGACCAAATGGTGCTAATGACTATAAATAGACTAGATGGACTCCCGATTTAGACATGACTCCTGATTTAGACATATGACCAAATTTGGACAAGGGAGGATTAATAATCCTAACACCACCCCCCGAATGCTAACTTGGACAAACTGTGGGCCTTGGTAACTAATACCATAGGTCACCCATTGCATCAAGTAAAATAAAGTAACTACTTAATACAAGGAGCCGGGGCAAAAACCACATGGGAAAAAATCCCCCCCTCTATCTAAGCAGATAGAATCAGGTCTCAAGTTTGAAAAACTTGAAAATATGTTGCTGCAATCTTCATCTCTGTGAGGTAGTGAAGTAGCATGCATGGTGTCCTGTGCACAGGTGTTCTGGGGCTTGGCATGTAGAATTCTCCTTCTTCTCCAAAAATGATGATGGAAGGAAGGAGGAATGTAACCTTTGTCTCTTATTGAATGAAGAGGTGTATGATCATATCCATTCTTATGAATGTAGTGATACCGAGCCTTTGCCATATAGCATCTTACAGGGAGTCTATTGCATCTCTTTGAAGGAGTTAATATTGCATGGCATAGTGCAAGGGTCTTTCCTTTTTGAGTGTCAGGTGAGTTTCCAGTCATCTTCCTAGCTTCTAGTTTGGAAGTAGGGACTAAATCTAGATCTGATTCACCCTGAATCTCAATATCATAAACTGATAAAGATGGATATGCAATACTAGTAGAAGTTGTAAAAGAAGTAGATGCAATGATTTTACCTTCCCTTGTAAGTGGCTACTGAGAGTGCACTGGTTCTGAAGGAGGCATGAAATTTGAGAACTCAGATGCTTTTGAAGCATGATTTGCAGTACCCTTTGCTATGATGCTCCCAGTATAGATATCTGTGATCTCCACTGAGTCAGGACCAAATATCACTCGCTTTGGAGATCCAGTATGGGTCATTTGATAGATAGATAACAGGTTTGAAGCTAGGGAGGGAACAAATAGCACATCTTTGAACCTTCCATGTTCAAGTTTGGCATATCGCTTCCCATTTGTTTTGACTTTACTGTTATTACCCATTTGAATACTTAGACCATCAAAGGATTGAAAAGAAGAGAATGATTCTCTGGATGCAGCCATATGGTTGGAAGCTCCAGAATCAATGAGGAAGACATGTGCTGATGTGCAGCAAGCCTTCAGTGCATGGCCTTTCCTTTGGTATTCTTCATCTTCTTCTTCTTCAGAGTCATCCTTCCTTGTGCTAGCAGGTACATAAATTTTATGCTTCTTCAAAAGAAGATCCATTTCATCAAGTTGTCTTCTCATACAAGAGCTTTCTCAATGAAAGCCCCTTCCACAGTAAGAGCAGAGGACCTTGCCTTTTCCATTCTTCTTGCTTATCTTCAAACCTGAAGGTTCTTTTGACTGCTCTTTCTTCATAGGGGACTCATCCCTTTGCTTCCCTTTGTCATTCGCTACCTTATCTCCTCTTGCAACTAGATCTAGATCTTTGGAAGATCGAATGATCCCCATTTGGATCAATTTATCATTCTCAGAAATAAGAGATTGGATGAAGGCATTAAGAGTGGGCATCTCCAATTTGGAGTAGTGAGCCTTACTGTTTCGAAGGTGGATACAAATACTGAGTAGTCTGCATTGAGCTTTATGAGAATGGAAAGGATAGCTAATATTCATCCTTCTTCACTTTGCATTGCTTCAATTGATATATCAGGTTCTTGAACTTTGTGAAGAATTCATTTAGAGATTCGAAATTGGATGGGTTGAGAGTAATCAGATCATTTTCTAGCTGATGGATCCTCATCTCATCCTGCTTATCAAATAAGGAGGAAAGCTTGTCCCAAACCTCCTTGGGAGTCTTCAATTCTTGGATGTGGAATCGAAGATCTCTAGAGACTGAGGAGAGCAAGTGTCCATGGGATTCATCAAGCTTGTTCATGTACTTAGCTTTGTCTTTATCTGAATCTGGATCTGCCTCTGTTTCTTCTATGAGTCTGAAGAGATGCTTGGTGCGAAGCATTATCACCATGTCTTCCTTCCACTGGTGATAGTTGAAGGGAGTTGGAGGCTCCACTGGATGAGCCATTTTGAATGTAGTAAGAAGGACTGAGCTGCTGTAGCGAATGCAGTGAGAAGAAGGGGCTGCTTGTAGCGAATACTGTAAGAAAAGCTAATATCCTGTCACACAATCAAACATACAAAGTAAGGTCGACAGTATGCGCTTTTGGAATTTCCTTCACACCCAACATAGTTGATCAAGCAAGCTTGATCAACAATTTACTAACTTGGGATATTAAGTGGTAAATTCTCTGCTTCTGGTGCAGTACTGGAAGGAGCAATTTGCTAAAAAAAAATGATCTAGCTGGAGATCTGAGGAGGAGAGGTGTCTTTTCCACCGAGGCTCTGATACCATATTAAATTGAGCACATAGATCTGTGTACAAACACACAACTCATAAAATAGATCACACAATTTACTCAGCAATTGAAGAATGAAACAATGCAAAAATGGCTTGTAGCTATGAATGCTTTCATTAATAAAAAAATAATCAAATAATAATTACAATGAAGTACAATGGCTTTAATAGCCACATGAAATTTGAATCCACATGAGGAAATTTGAATTGATAGACTCTACTTGACTGTAGGTAACTAATACCTTGTCTAAATCACTATTGGAGGACTCAGTAGTTAACTGACCTTGTCTAAACCATAACCGGAGTTCATCGGAGCTCTAAAACACAACTCAAGTGTTACATTCAGTGTTGACTAAGGCTAACTGACTATGCTAGGTGAGAAATGAGCCTTTCATGAGTGCAATCAATTAAACCTAGCGCTAACTGAATGTAGAGGACTAGAACTGAATGTAACTGACTCCTAACTTAGCTTGACTAGTCATTAACTGAACTGAACTGACCTTGGTTGGTTTCAGCACTCCCAGTGGCTCCTAAATTGTAAGAATTGGTCTAGGAGGCTCCTAAACTAATGCAATTAAGTGCAATCAGTGGCATTAAGCCTCAATTAGTGTTCCCCACACTTTAGTAACTGAAACATGTGCCCCAATTAGGCCAAGTGGACCTAACAGTGTTGATGACTATAAATAGACTGGATGGACTTCTGATTTAGACATGACTCCTGATTTAGACATATGAGCAAATTTGGACAAGGGAGGATTAAGAATCCTAACACTTTTTTGTTGCGGGGGGGGGGCGGTGGGGATTTAAAAACTTCCCCAAAAGTCCAATTTTCGGGGCTTTTGAGGGGGGTTTTTAAGAACCGCCCCCAAATTCCTAAACACACACACACACACACACACACATATATATATTTTGGGGGTGGTGAGTTTAGCAAAACCGCCCCCAAAAGGGTATTTTGTTGTAGTGGATCTATGATCTACATCACAAACACCTCATCAATGTGGTGCACTATATAGGAAGTAGGAATATTTGAAGGCTTCAAAGCATATGGAATGGTAGAACTATTTTTTTACTACATCCCTTAAAGACACATGCTTTGAAGTTGAAGGAATACCAATGCTTACCATTCCTTCCCATAATTGTAATGCCAAAATAAGGCTTGAATATTTAATAATGTTGTATCGAGACATGAAATTAAGTCCTTGAATTTCCTATCCCAAAAAAATAAATGTTGTTGATCAACACGAACCTTTTGTGATAGTTCCAATTGTTGCTTGATATCCGCCACATATTTACCCACAAAAATAAGGACTTCTTTATCACTATATGAAATTTGTCCCATTGGCATTATCGAACACTTGAAATGTTGCCTTATACTCAAGTCTACATCAAAAAATTATTTAAAATGCCTTTCTTCCAACACTTGGTAAAGAATCATTTCATCAAAAAAATTGTAGCCGACCAATTTATCAAACATTTGGAAAACACCCTTAGAACAAGAACCCTTAATCTATGTCTTGGAAACAACAACTTGTTATTTTTACCAATAATTCAACCACATGGCTATTCATACACTAACCTGTAACTTAAGAACTGGCAAAATTGTTGGTTTACAAACATTTTTTTGAGTCAACGATTAGAAACAAGTTTGCAATACCTTAAATAGTGAATGAAATCACTGGCAAGTTAGTATACATAAACTGCCCTATGAAGAAAACATCAATAACCTCTTGCATAACTAAAACGATAGGCTTGAGATATGCCATTATAGATATTTTCTAAGGTCGTGGATTTTTCGCAAGTTCAATGACTAAGCTAGGGTTTTTATGACATGAGGGGTGATCAATCCTTAAGATCATGGAGGATATAGAATTAATGGATTATAAGGAAGAGGATGTGTCTTGTCAAGGTTATATCTTAAAGTCACATTAAGAGGTCATAGCATTGCAGGGTTCCAAGAAGTATTTAAGAAGCAAATCACTATTTGACATCATTTTGTAGGGCGCAATTGATCTTTTGCCAAACGATTGGCATATAGTTCAAAATGAATTCCAAGACATGGTTGGACCTTTAAGGTCCTTTCATAAAGACTTGTGTGAGATTTATGATGATAATTTTAATAGTCCAAAACTATTAACTTTAAACCCCCCCCCAAAAGTCCAAAAGTCCAACAAGATTTTTTTTTTTGGGGGCGGGGTTTAAAAACCTCCCCCAAAGTTCAAATTATCAGGACTTTTGAGGGGGTTTCTTAAGGACCGCCCCCAAATACCTTTCAAAATGTTTTTT
>LPNX010596672.1:28183-110253 GCA_001517045.1 Pseudotsuga menziesii
TTGTAGTGGCTCTATGATCTACATCACAAACACCTCATGAACGTGGTGCACTATATAGGAACTAGGAATATTTGAAGGCTTCAAAGCATATGGAAAGGTAGAATTGATTTTTACTACATCCCTTAAAGACACCTGTTTTGAAGTTGAAGGCATACCAATGCTTACCATTCCTCCCCATAATTGTAATGCTAAAATAAGGCTTGAATAGTTAACAATGTTGTATCCAAACATGAAATTAATTCCTTGAATTTCCTATCCCAAAAAATTAAATGTTGTTGATCAAGATGAACCTTTTGTGATAGTTCCAATTGTTGCTTGATATCCGTCACATATTTAACATAAATTACCCACAAAAATAAGGACCTCTTTATCACTATATGAAATCTGTCCCATTGGCATTATCCAACACTTGAAATGTTTCCTTATACACAAGTTTGCATCAAAAAATGATTAAAAATGCCTTTCTTCCAACACTTGGTAACGAATCATTTCATCAAAAAAATTGTAGGTGACCAATTTATCAAACATTTGGAAAACACCCTTAGAACAAGAACCCTTAATCTATGTCTTGGAAACAACAACTTGTTATTTTTACCAATAATTCAACCACACGACTATTCATACACTAACCTGTAACTTAAGAACTGACAAAAATGTTGGTTTACAAACATTTTTTGAGTCAACGATTAGAAACAAGTTTGCAATACCTAAAATAGTGAATGAAATCACTAGCAAGTTGGTATACATAAATTATCCTATGAAGAAAACATCGACAACCTCTTGCATAAATAAAACAATGGGCTTGAGATATGCCATTATAGATATTTTGTAAGTTTGTGGATTAATCCAAGTTCAATGACTAAGCTAGGGTTTTTATGACATCAGGGGTGATCAATCCTTAAGATCATGGAGGAGATAGAATTAATGGATTATGAGGAAGAGGATGTGTCTTATCAAGGTTCTATATTAAAGTCACATTAAGAGGTCATAGAATTGTGGGGTTCCAAGAAGTATTTAAGAAGAAAATCACTATTTGACATCATTTTGTAGGGGACAATTGATCTTTTGCCAAACGATTGGCATATAGTTCAAAATGAAGTCCAAGACATGGTTGGACCTTTAAGGTCCTTTCATAAAGACTTGTGGGAGATTTATGATGATAAAGTTAATAGTATATGTGTTGATAAAAATCCTTTGGTTATTCATGAAACATAATTTCCATGAATTGTTGATCTTGTTGTCATGATATAGAGGAGAGTAGGTGATGATTCTTGTGTTGTTCATCCAGAGTTGAACATTTAGAGCTAGGAAACTAGTCACTCTAATATTTTAGAGCTAAGATAATACTTGGAGGAAATTACTATGTACCAATGTTTTGGAGGAAAATTTAAATATGGTAAGCTATACCTACATCTAATTTGCAATATTGTAAAGTCCCTTTTTCGAAACTTTGGAGAAAAGTGTAGTTCGGGCAAAATTTGAGCTTAACTAGTCATGACTCTAGAGGGTTCCAACTTTCACCAAATGGTCCCAAATTTTAAAGGAGATGCTATGGTGAGTATTAAAACATCCAAAGGTGGTTTATGGATACTTTTTTATCATACTTTATACCTATACAACCTTGTTTGGGGCTGATGACAAAATTCCAAAAATTACTAGGAATTTGTGATGAAATCCTCCCTAGGGTCTAGGCAAACTGGGATTCCCAACTCATGTACGAACCTTCCAAATTTGTAATAAGGGTATGGGGAATGATATAATAAATCATGAAATGTCATTACACATGGTTATTATTTCTGAAAACTGGATATAGAGTTCCACATTCGTTTGATAACTTTCAGTGAAATTGCTTATGGGGAAATTGCATGACTAGCTCGATTTTGACATATGAAAGGTAGAGTTAAAGGTTCAGATTAGGATGCGACATATAGGGAATATATAAAGAATAAAAATTTATTTCAAAAATGTATTAAACAACATATAAATCCCTTCATACAAGTATGGTATACAACTCATTCAGTATGGGAGTCAAATACATGAAAACAAGTGAATTAGTAGCATGGAATTGCAAGAGTTTCACATATGGATTTCTTGGATTTCGACCCACAAAGCATAGGGAAATGAAATTAAAGAGTAGCACATAATATATGGCTGTCACAAAATTATAAAACTCATAGAAAATACCTCATACAAATTTGATACAAGACTCCTTCAAGATTGAATCCAAAGTCATGGAAACTAGTGATACAATGGCATGAGAATGTAAGCTTTTCACACACGAGTTTCTTGGAATTAGAGATGAATATAATAAAGGAATGAAATTAAAAAGACTTAAACAATATATGGCTTCCTCAACATCATAAAACTCATATAAAATTCCTCATATAAATCTGATATAAAACCACTTCAAGATTGAAGCCAAATCCATGAAAACTAGTTATTTAAGAGCATGGGGAATGCAAGCATTTCATACATGTATTTCTGATATTTTGAATTACATATCATATGTATATGATATTACAGATCCATACATAATATAACCAATCTTGGGCATCAAATATCCCTAGCGAAGTGCAAACACCACTTCAACAAATACGCCATAAACATGAGAGTGTGGGGGAATGGAGAAGAAGGAATGAGAGAATGGGGAGATAGATGAGAATTTGAATGTATGGAAATTAAACCTGCAAATAAAAATCCTTCATTAATATCCAATGAGAGGTATAAATTTCCTCTCCATCAAACATCTTGGAAATGAATCCAACTCCCTCGAAATTGATTCACTAACAGGGAGAGTGAACACTCATCGTGCAATGGACAAACAAAAGCTCTCCAAAATGCCAAAGGCCAATTTAAAAATGATCAAAATATATTCTCACTCCTCATTAAATCATTTTATTAACTTCATGAGGCATCCTAAGGTCAAATTTCCCTCCACGAGCTTCCTCCAACTCATCTTAGTGGTTTAGTAACTCTCATGACACTTGTCTTCCTCTTCATGCTCCAATTCTTTCCCCAATTCGAATGGATGCCTCCAACTTCCAAATTCGACCTATTGGTGGATATTTTTAGCTTTGACATGTAATATTTGTCATATATCATCAATCAGGTCTGAATTTTTCATACTTGTCATAGAATCTTCCATCATTTGTTGTCATAGAGTGCATAAAGTCTCCTTCCAAGTGGCACACCTTGTCTTCTAGTATCTTCCTCTTCCATGGGAGTTACCCTCCTGTTGTTGAGGGAAATCCTACCTTATGACCTATGGGTCTGGGGTCATCAACATACCAAAAATTAAATTTGCATACATTCAACTATCTAATAATTTGACAGAGAAATAGGGCAAAAAGTTAGTGTACCTTGTTTATGAAGGTTGGTCCTAGATTTCTCCTTCAATCCAAATGCTCCAATAGCTTTTAGGGATCTTCACACCTGCCAAAGAGATAGAAAAATTCCTGGAATATCTTAGATGTTATATAAGAGATTAATTAAATATAATGATTGCAATAAGACAACAAGATAATTCATGAATCATAACATATAAGAACATTAGTGTACCAATTTGGAAGAAAATATCTCTTTATTGATAAGCAGTGATGAAAGTATTTATTTTGTCACAGTGGTCTAGGAACTGAAAACACAGTCTCACAAAGAATACAGAGAAATATGCATAAAATTGGCAAAATGGTGCTGCAATAGAAGTAGCAGCTCTGTATAATCAAATGAAAGAATGATGATACAATACAATGATCATGCCGGATGCATGAATTCAAAGACAATTCAAATTACCAAGGAGGTCATTTGAATTAAATGAGTAAGTCTAGCTTAACTGAATGTAAGCCATAGTAAACACTCAAGTTAACCACTGATCAAAACCCTAATTGAATCAACTGAGTCCTAATTGAAGTTAGACTACAATAAATAACTGAGTCTAACTGAAAGTAGCTCATACACATGTCACTGCAAGCCAACCAACAAGTGGTAGCTCATCAATGACTCCAATGAACCCCGATGAGGTTAACTGAAGTCTAACTGACCATCAGAAGTGGTTGGAGTCGCCCTTGTTGACTCCAGTTCATTAAATATTAATTAAATAATAAATTTAATAAAAGGAGGCACCTTCACTACTTTGTTTAACTGATTGTAACCATCAGTTATCAAGTAAGTGCATTTATGACACTCAGATCACCCCCGGAGTGCTCCAGTTATCCTCCCCGAATGAAGGAGAAGGATTAGTTGGCCTCCTTGACTGAAGGTAGGTGTGGGTGTGCTCATGCTGATGTCATACAATGCTCCTCTGATATCAATTAAGTCAATAAAACTTAGGATAGTGGTTTAACTAGGCCAAATTGACCAAAATGAGTGTGTATGGTGGTAAATGTCTGCAACACCCCCCCTTAAGCTATACTCAGGAGAAGTAGAAAACATAAAGTGCATAAGAATCCTGGGGCCCTGACAGCAAAGGCCATAGGTCACCATGTACAATACTAAAACTCAAACAATGCTCAAAACAAACTAAGTGAGGAAAAGAGGGAAAACCCAGTGGGAAAATACCCCCTCAAGCTGAACACTGAAAGTAGTTGGATCACCCTGATTAACTCACCCCCAATAGTGAACAGAGGTAAGTGAACTTCTTTTCTGAAAATCTCTTGGTGAAGATGTCTGTTATCTGCTCATCAGTCGGGCAGTATTGCAGAATGATGGTCCTGTCATGCACTAGCTCCCTGATATAGTGCATGTGTATCTCTACATGCTTGGTCCTCTTCCTGGTAACTGGATCTGTGGATATCTTAATAGCACTTTGATTGTCACAAAAGAGTACAGTCGACAAAGTACTACCAAGATCAAACTCTGAAAGAATGCCTTGCAACCAAACAACTTGGATGCAAGCATTCACCGCTCCTCGATACTCGGCCTCTACTGAAGACAATGCTATGGTGGCCTGCTTTTTGCTAGACCAAAAAATGGGGCCACCACGAAACATGAAGACATATCCATAAGTAGAATTTCGATCAATAGAATCACCCACCCAATCGGAAGCTGTGTATCGAACCAGCTCTAGCTCGGAGTCTACAACATAGTGAATGTCGTAGATCATGGTTCCCTAAATGTACTGGAGGATCCTCTTGGCTTCCTTCCAATGAAGATCATGGGACTGCTGCATGTATCTTGATACAACATTCATGGCATAACAAATATCAAGCTGAGAATGAGTCAAGTACAACAAGCTACCAATTAGCTGTCGATAAATAGTGCAATCCATGGGAGGTGTGCTTTTTCCTTCTTCAAGGCTAATCCCTGGAAGGAAAGGGAATGGTGCAGGACTACATTCAGCCATGTTAAACTTGAATAAAAAGTCTGATATGTATTTGGACTGAGTGACCATTATCCCATCAGAATTTTGCTCAATTTCGAGCCCCAAAAATTGTTTTAAGAGCCCCAAATCGCTCATTTCAAATGCATTGTGGAGAGCAGTTTTGATGACTAAAATAGAAGCAACTATGCTACCTGTGATCAGTAAGTCATCAAAATATAAAACAATAATAATAATAAAATTACCACCATACTGTTGTATATACACATTTGTATCTGATTTACACCTTTGCAAGTTTTGCGAGAGAAGGAAGGCATCCATCTTGGAATACCACTCTCTTGGGGCATGTTTTAACCCGTATAGTGACTTCTTTAGCTTGCAAACCAAAGATGGATCAGAAACATATCCCTCAGGCTACTTCATGTATATCTCCTCATGAATATCTCCACACATAAAGGCTGACTTAACATCCATATGATGCACTTCCCAGTGCTTAGATGCTGAAATTGCCAAAACTAGGCGGATGGAGTCCATTTTTGCAACCAGTGCAAAAGTCTCATGGTAGTCCACACCTTGGACCTGGAAGAAACCTTTTGCCACCAAAATTGTCTTATATTTTTAGGTGCTTCCATCTGGAACAACCTTATTTTGAAACACCCACTTACATTGAACCAATTTCCTTCTCGGAGGAAGAGAAACTAGCTCCCAAGTTGTGTTTTTCTGAAGAGAATTCATCTCTTCATCCATGGAAACTTGCCATCTTGGATCCTTCTGAGCATGGTAGTAAGACTTAGGGTTTGAAATTATCATCAAAAAACAATATTTGGACAGCAAATAATCAGGACAAGAGAGCGCAATACCTGCTCTTTGGAAATCAGACCGGGTTCTCCTTGGATCATCCAGATTTCCAATGTTATCTCCTATGGAGGAGAGTGTCTGTCGGGCCCATGTTGGGAGATGATTTTGTACTTCAGGTTCTGATTCAGAATCTTATGTTTTCTATACACTGATATCAAAAATCAGAGGATCCAAATCAGGGTCATCACCCCCAATTTCATCATCCAAATATTCAGTAGAATAGGAAGGAAATTCAACAGTTTTCTCCTTCACTAGTTCCACCTCCTAAAGAGGCTCATCGAACTTGACACTCCTTTCGATGATGATATATTTTGTTTTGATATCCAGTAGCTTGAAACCTTTTGATTCATGAGGATACCCAATAAACAAGCATTCTATTCTTTGTGGTTGCAAAGCCCTCCTTTTATCAAGTGGAATTCGGGCCCATGTAGTGGACCCAAACACCCGCAGATTTGACACATCCGACTTGTGTCTGAAGTATGCATCAAAAGGGGTATTCCATTTCATGGATGAGTGTGTCACTATATTCTTAATATATGTTGCAGCATGCATGGATTCAGCCCACAAATTTTCAGCCAACTTCTTTGATTCCAACATACAGGTGGTCATCTCCTTGAGAGACCGATTCTTCCTCTCCGCTACACCGTTCTGCTGGGGAGTGTAGGGAACTGAATGCTGGACCTGAATACCACTTTGGGAACATATGTGTAACAACTCATTACTGACATACTCCCCACCATTATCAGATCTCAAGATCTTGATCTTTTGGCTAGATGCATTCTCAATCAAGGCCTTCAAATCAGTGATTTTTTCATAGACTTCAAACTTCTTTTTGATAAAGAAGACCCATGTGTACGTGGAAAAATCATCAATCAAAGTCAGAACGTAACTTGATCCATTAATTGATGTGATAGGCATGGGACCACTAATATCAAAATGTATTAGTCCCAAGATGCATGATGCTCAGCTTGCCTTCCCCCGATCGAACTTATGCTCAGGGTGCTTTCCAACAACACAACGCTTGCAAATTCCAGTGGTTGCCTTGATGACCAGGAGGCCTTCAACCATAGAATTCTTCTGTAATTGCTGCAAGTATTTGAATTTGAGATGGCCGAACCTCTCATGCCACAGTCTACTAAATTCATTTCCATGAGTCAACAATGCGGTGGGCTTTGCATCCACCACAAAATGGGAGAACTCATAGGCTTTTGCATGATGGTTTGCAAGGCCTTTTGCTACAAGTTTCCTGGATGCAAGTTCTATGTTCTCTACATCATCCGGGCTGAAGGATACTCTCTTAGGCACTCCCGTCTGTGTCATTTGATAAACACTAAGGAGGTTTGATGCCAGAGATGGTACATACAAAACATTTGAAAAATAGCCATTCTCAATATCTACAATACCTTGTCCTTCGGAAATGATGGTGGACTCATCTCCCATGTGGATGGGAATGGATTTGCTGGTCTCCAAAGATGAGAAGGAGTCTCTTTCAGCCATCGTGTGGTTTGAAGCTCCAGAATCTATCAAGAGTGCTTTGGACTTCGAAGTGCTTGCCATGAGGGCATGACCTCTTTCATGCTGTGGTTCTCGATCTTGCTGATCTCTCCTTTGAAAGCTTTCCGGAAGATTGATGTGATTTCTCTCAAGGAGAGAGGTAGCTTCATCAAGTTTCCTTTTCATGCAGGCATGTTCAGGGTGGAATCCCTTCTCGCAGTATGAACACTTGACTTTGTCCTTTCCATGATGTCCTTTTCCTTTGTTCTTCTTTGAGGCAGAAGACTCTTCATGCTGCTGGTTTTCAACTTTAGGCTTAGGAGCTTCGAATTTGGTTTTTGGGTTCTTTTGTTCCTTTCCTTTACCCTTCAGATATTTGGACCCTGAGACATGGAGGGCTTGATCATGGGAGGATCTGATGATCCCCATCTTGACAAACTTATCATGTTCACTTGTTAGGGACTCAATGAAGGCATTGAGTGAAGGCATCTTCCATCCAGGGGTTGTGAGCTTCCCCACACGGAATGTAGAGACAAAAATTGAATTATCAGCTCCAAGTTTGGAGAGTATGGTGAGGATGAGCTGATCATCCTCCTTCTCCACCTTACATTGATTCAACAGTAAGACAATGTGTTTGAACTTTGTGAAAAAATCATTTAAGGTCTCGAAATTGGAAGGCTGGAGAGACATCAACTCATTTTCAAGCTGGTATACTCTCAAATCATCCTGATTTCCATACAAGGTTTCCAATTTCTCCGAGATTTCCTTTGGAGTCTTCAATCCCGAGAGATGGAAAAGAAGATCTCGGGAAACAAAGAGGAATAAGAATTCGAATGCTTCATATTTCTTGTTCAATAATCTAGTTTTGTCTGTCACAAAATCAGGCTCTTCGTCAGTGTCGATAGTGACCCTATAGAGTCCTCTGGCATGTAGTTGGATCTCCATGTCTCCTTTCCATGAGTGGAAATTGAACAGAGTCAAGAGTTCTATGAAAGAAGCCATCTGAAACTACTGGAGCGAATGCTTTCACCTATTAAAAACATGCAAATCACAACAAAAGGGGCACCATAAGGTTAGAAAGCCTACACATTTTAGGATTTCATCACACCCAGCATAGTTGATCAAGCAAGCTTGACCAACAATTTCCTTACTTGGGGTATTAAGTGGCAAGCCTTGGATTCTGGTGTAGTGCTGGAATTTTTGAGCTTTGCTCAATTTTTCGTGCAAGATCTGTCAAAAACCTTGGTTTTGAGAGATATGAGCTTCATCCCGCCATGAGATCTAATACCATATTAATTTTTCATAGTGGTTTAGGAATTGAAAACACAGTCTCACAAAGAATACAGACAAATATGCATAAAATTGGAAAAATGGTGCTACAATGGAAGTAGCAGCTCTGTATAATCAAATGAAAGAATGATGAAACAATACAATGATCATGCCAGATGCATGAAGTCAAATACAATTCGAATTCCCAAGGAGGTCATTCGAATTGAATGGGTGAGTCTAGCTTAACTGAATGTAAGCCACAGTAAACACTCAAGTTAACCACTGATCAAAACCCTAATTGACTCAAGTGAGTCCTAATTGAAGTCAGAGTGCAATAAATGATTGAGTCTAGCTGAAAGTAGCTTAGACACATGTCACTGCAATCCAACCAACAAGTGGTAGCGCATCAATGACTCTAATGAACCCCGATGAGGTTAACTGAAGTCTAACTGACCATCAGAAGTGGTTGGAGGCACCCCTGTTGACTCCAGTTCATTAAATATTAATTAAATAATCAATTTAATGAAAGGAGGCCCCTTCACTGCTCTGTTTAACTGATTGTAACCATCAATTATCAATTAAGTACATTTATGACACTCAGATCACCCTCGGAGTGCTCCAGTTAGCCTCCCCGAATGAAGGAGAAGGCTTAGTTGGCCTCCTTGACTGAAGGTAGGCATGGGTGTGCTCATGCTGATGTCATACATTGCTCCTTTGATGTCAGTTAAGTCAATAAAACTTAGGATAGTGGTTTAACCAGGCCAAATTGACCAAAATGAGTGTGTATGGTGGTAAATGTCTCCAACAGAAAGAATACAATTAGTATTTGATACAAGTTCTCCTCTGCTAGCCAAGGAACTGAGTTTTGCTGCTCCAAATCTCCAAAGGCATTCCTCCAACATAACCTTTCTCTCTTGAGATATATCTTTAGCCTAAACCCCTATCATATATTTATACTTGATGAATGAGAGGAGTTATGAAGGTTGATATGGTTGAGGAAGTTGGGAATTTTATGATTACGATCCCAACTGTCCTCAACAAAACATGTTTTTATTTTTTATTTTTTGGCTTAGGTTAATCGCGACTATTAATACTGAAAAGTCACAAGTGACTCGCGACTTTTATAAAGGAAACCCGCGAATGCAAAGTGTGATCATGTAATCGCGGGCTGTATATATGGCTACCCACGAATGGATTGCGGGTTATAATGGAAATAGTCATGAATGCACCTTAATATCTTTATAAAACATAGGAAAGACTGACAAGATGAAGATGCATTAAGGCACATGCACATATATAGGTTTTGGCTACTTCAATCCATTATGTCCTTTTGTGTACCGACACATTGAGTGTCAGTACTTGGGCGGAGAAGTGCCATTTCACTATATAAAAGATGCCCCCTAATGTGTGAGGTCAAAGGGAAGTGATGGATGAAATACATTACAATATTTATTTTTGGAGAACTCAGTTGCCAAGGCTGCAAAGAGGTACCTGAAACAGACATATCAAATTTATGTACAAAATCATTTCTGAGGATGCGATGTTCAATAAAGCGGAACACTAGCTCTTTTACAATATTTGATTACATCATATCATACTGGAAATAAGGCCATGTATGTATTACAATGGTGGATCAAAGCCACAATATACAATGACGAGTCTTCAATATCTGGAAGGAGTGTCACACAACACAACACAACACAATCTTGCGCAACTTAGGTTAAGAGATATGAACCTAAGGTCTTCGTCCAAATCCATAGTAACCAGTACAACTCCTACCATGTGAATATATGAGCTATAGCCGAACATGGAAGGAATTCACCAGAATGTCAGTAAATGAGTAATGCTGACAACTGAAGCAAAATATTTCACCAATGTGAGTAGTGAATCCTAAGGTACCATCTTCGAAACTCTACGTCTTCATATTCAGGAGGTGCTGATGAGAAACCATAGTGCGAGGAGGAAGGAAATGGATCCTTCAATAGATCACACAAGTAACTGGAAGACTGTATGCGAGAAGGTAGACACAATGGATTCTCATAAATGAAAGGGATGGGAATCAGGATGAACAGATAAAGGTAAAGATCCTTGAACAATGAGCACAAAGATGACCCAAGGCAGCTTTACACTTTTAGATAGGACAAGTAGAATTATATGTCATGTAGGAGACATGATTAGATTCCCCATGTATAAAGGACAAGTGGAGGAGTAATAACTCGAAGTAATAGCTGACCTGGAAGTGGAAAACTAAAACATCAGTATTAGAAAGTTCAGAGAGTGCTTTGTTCAAGGATAACATGCTGCCACTACTTATGACCCAAAGAGTGAAATTCTTCCTTACCTTTCTTGTTAAGTTTTAATGAGTCCAAGAAAGTCAACTTGTCTCTCTTAATTTTTGACAAGCTTGAAGACGAGAGAGATTAATGCTTGATATGTCACTAATTTGTGGATTTTATGAGCCCGAATTAGTAGATGCTCGTTGGTGTTTTCATAGTTTTGAGAGTTTGAAAACTTCGAAGAAGACTCTAGGGGGGTGTTTTTTCATACAATTTAGTCTCTTGAGGCCAGAAAAGTATAAAGCAATCCACAAAAGGAATCTCTTAGCTTCCGAAGAAATAAGGTATACCTTTTTCATACTTAGTCGACAAGGTCCAAAAAAGGGGTAAACTATCACCAGACCGACACACCTTCAAAATATAGCCCTAGTTTAACGAGTGTGAAGGAAGGAAAGATCACTCGGAAGGTTCCATTTGTTTACAAGAAATGAGACTTACAACACTAAACTCAACGCTTTGTTATTTAGGGTTTAGCGAGCATGAAAAAGACATAAAGTACACTCATAATATTTTTCATGTTTAGGTCTAGAGCACGAAAAAAGAGAAAACTAAGCTCATACCGGGGGTTCCTTTTTCGTAAGTTTAGTCCTTCAGGTCTAGAAAAGAGATAAACCTATGCTTGAAGATACTCTTCTCAATTCCGCAGAAAAGAGAGTGTTCCTTTCTCATAAATAATATACATGGTCCAAGAAAGATATAACCTACCGCCAATGTAGATGATCATTCAATTTACCTTAACAAGTCTGAATGAACAAGTTTACTCGATTGTCCAGTCTATTTTAAGGAGTCAAGCCAGGGCCTAAAGAAAACTCCATAAGGGCGGGGAGACTTATAATCAGGTATAGCTTGTAAAAATATGCAAAATGAGGATTATTTTGTCATGAAAGACAACTAGGAAGGATCCTGCACCTAACACAACTGCAACATGGGTACCAAAAGATAATAAGATGTTCTAAACTAAGGCTACCCATGTAAAGGAGGGCCTATCCACGGAAGAACAATGATGTGTGCAAGGTAAAAGTGGTTATACACCATAGTGCATGGATGAAAAATGATCCTAGGTTTAAGCGAAGGATAAGGTGTGAATGCAAAGTTTGCAAAGAAGACCAAATACTACCCTACATGCGACGAAAATCAACTTTTTCGATCAGCCAAGACCTATTGTAGATGGTAAAAGACTATGGTATTAGTTCAGATATCAAAAGATGACTTTAAACTATAGAAAGTGGATACATTTTTTAAATATTTACTATAAATAGCTCAAAAAAAAAACATACCATTTGGAATTTTAACTATATTTGGCAATTTTACCTTCAAACTTCAATTGATCGTAGCGGACAATTTAGTGGACCAAGTTCAAATCCACAAGTTGTAGGTTGGTGATCTCTCCCTCCTCTTTCATTTAGTCAATTCCATTTTTATTTTTGATGGTAAATTAAGTGGTTTTATGCGTGCCCTGAAGGCATCCAAGGGTACTTGCAGGTGTCCTTCATTAGAACCGCGAGTGTGACTTTTAGTTGCGGTTTTATTGTAGTGCAACCCGTGAGTGATTCACTCAGTCACGAATATTGCACAACCTCAAGTTTAAAAAAAAATATGATAATGCAATGAAAATTTAATGGATTCTAATGAAGAATATGGTTCTTTGGAAGCCAATCATGGTGTTGGAATGGAGAGAACGAGAGCATGAGGACATGGATCATGATGCCATGAGAGATTCCGCCACTTTGCAAATATGCGGGCTATTTTAATTCTAGTGTAATTTGAATATGCATGCCCAAGTTTTCCTTTTGGAGACCTTGGAGAGCTATTGGGATCATGAGCTTGGGCTCTTTGAACTCCAAGGGGAGACCTTGGAGTTGATAGTAGATGATATTTACTTCATCACAGGACTATCTCGCAGTGGGACACCTGTGAAATTGAAGGGAACTGGTTGGGGCGGTGACTCACTCAGTGTGCAAGACTATGTCAATACCTATTGTTTGCATGTGACACAAAAATCGGGGACACAAGTCCCAAGTTCACATATTATGAACTTTCTACTGAAGGTCATGGTAAGAACAATTTCCAGAGTTATAGGGTCATTTGCGTTGCATTTAGCAACACGAACCCATATGCATGTAGCAGTAGAGTGCATGCATGGTGCATTGTTTGACTAGTGCTCGAGATTAATCCCAATTATGAAGAAACAACTTTTTGACTATATGAGGGGTCGAAAGAAGAACTTTGGATACACCAGTATACTAGTTGCGTTCTTCTTTAAGAGGGTTCTTGCCCTCAGTACCATGGTGACTTTACCACCGTGCCCACCCCGTGAGCCTAGACTCACGCTATAGGGAGATATCTTCCTCCAACAGGGTGGTGGTGGTGGTATCCATAGCGGCTATGATGATGACTTCTACTCCTAGTGGAGTAGATAGGTTCTTGCTCTTGAGAAGTTAGCCTATGCGGGATTAGATTTCCGGGGTGATCCAGAACTCATCCTCCCTCCTTGGGGAGCATGGGGAGATATTGGTACGTCTTTTTACTTTTTCATTATTTTATTTTTATGATATTTTATTCATAAAATTATATATACATATGCACTTGATTTTGATCTTCTTTATGTTTATATGAAGATGTTCGACCATTCCGACCTAATGGGAATCCTAGGAATTTTGTGTGGCTTGTACAGGTTGGTGGGGACGATGCTATGCTATGTGTGGTGGAGGGAAAGCTAGCCAAGCTTACCTAGGATTTTTCTACACTCTGGATGGAGTGGATCCCCATTTTTATGTAGGAGCACATGGTTGGGGTTCCTCCTACCTCATTACACCTTCTTATAAGGGTGACTAGGGCCGTAATATGTTATAGGGAGGCTGTAGAGGCAGCCATAGATGAGGAGGCTAAGGACCGACCTTAGATCTAGGCATTTTATGGATTACGATCCTACTTTTGTATATTGACATACTTATGACAGGATCTTCAGATCAGAATCGATGTATCTATGGACACATGTTTACATACATATATATATATATTTGGTTATGTACATGTGCTTCAAATGCGTCTGTATATTTTATTTTACAATGTGTGTGTTAAGTGCCAGCCGAGTATATAATTTGCATATGCATCAATAATTATGTTTTGATTTCTTGAAATATGAATGTATGAAATGTATTCAAAATTTCTTTCAAGTAATCTCACACGAGTTAGGGTTTCACACCTGATACTCACCATTAAGCTGCAAAACCACGAGCTGTGAATCAATCCTGACCTGCAAACGGGTAATTCCACACAAAGTAGCATCCCATAACAACTTAATGACTGCAGTATATTCAACCACATTATTAGTCACAGGACCTAAGTAGGTGCCACCAGAGGCAACCAATTGTCCTGAGGGTGTATAAATATCCTAGGCGGTTGAAGCCATATTACAAGTGTGGCGACTCGCGCTATCATCAAAACCTACGAACCAATCAGATGCCATATGAAACAACCAATAGACTATATAAGAAACACTAACCAATTAATAACCTATTGTACATGAATATACAATAATAATACACGAAAATGTACTGTGCCTAACCATAATACTTCTTCAGGTAGAGCCCATTTTTGGGCTCCAGTAGCTTGTTACCATCATAATTAATCAATTCATAAGCTCCCTTCTTCAAAACGTTTGACATGACGTAGGGGGATAACCACATGGACTTAAAATTTCCTGCCCGAAGGGGTTTCTTGTCTTGATCCCAGAGCAAAACAAGTTCTCCCTGAGATAAATCTCTCGGTTTAACGACTTTGTCGTATTGGCTTTTGACTCAGTTCTTATGACCCTCATTTGCAGTCAACTCATCTCTGCGTTGTTCATCCAGATTTTCCAAGTGAAGCAAACGTTCTTTAAGATTCGTAGTGTATGAATCACATGAATATCAATTTTTAGGGATGGTATCTTGCACTCAACATATGTGACTGCTTCTACCCCATGAACGAGTTGGAAAGGCAAGAAACCAGTATCAATCTTAACATTAACATTAGTTCGGTATGCCCAAAGTGCAGGGCACAACATGATATGCCAATTTAATGTACTGGAGTTGATAGTACGCTTCAGAATGGTTTTCAAAGTATTATTAATCGCATCTACTTGTCCATTCTCCTGAGGGTAAAAGGAAGATGAATGATCTTTCCTAAACCCTAGCATGGTGGTCAACTCAGTCATCATGTTGTTCTGAAAATGACTGCCATGGTAAGTGACAATCTGCTTTGGTATGCCGAACCTAGCAATGATTTGGTTGAAAAATAAATAAGCTGTCGTTTCACCATCGGCCTTAAAGGTAGGCATTGCCTCTGCCCACTTCATAAAGTAGTCTAAAATGAAAATGATGTATTTGTGCCCCCAGCAGAAACTGGGTTGCATGTCATGTAATCTACCCCCCACTTAGTGAAGGGCCCTACCAAAAGGACGGGAAACAAAGGAGCAGGATGTGAACGCATATTTCTGGTATAAAGATGGCAAGGATGACAATGCTTTACAACTTCCACACAATCCTTAAAGATAGTGGGACAGAAACAACTGGCACGTAGAATCTTTTGGGCCATTGCTAACCCAGATAAATGACCCCCACATGCTCTACTATGGGAATCATTCAGGACATTCTCTTCCTCCTCGTGGGTGAGGCACTGACGAAAGATAGAATATACCCCTTGTTGATACAAGGTATTGTGATAATAAGGTATTTTTTTTGCATTAACCCACAAATTACGTCAATCTTCCCACGAGAAGGACACCAGACAATTAAGATTCTGGAGATATACTAAGATATCTCCATACCATGCATCAGAAGTTGATATAAAAATATATACTCATCTGGGAATGAGTCATATTTTGGCACTATATTCTCTTCCGTAGGGAATTCCAAGATTAACTCTGTGAATACTAAGGATTTTGTGGATTTAGCAGATTGAAAATCCAAGTCAAAATCCTGGAGGATGACTATCCACTTGTTGAATTTTCCCTCGATTATATGTTGGGATAAAACATACTAGAATGGATTCACATATGCAACCATTGTGGTTGTTCTTAGTAAGATATAGTGACGTAGCCTCTGAACAACATAGACCACCGCCAATGCCACCTTCTTGATGTGTGAGTACCTAAGTTGAGGACCTGCTAATGCTCGACTAAGGTAGTAGACAACGTTCTCTCGAATCTCATCATCCTCCTGAACTAGGACTAATCCTATGGTTGACTCGAATGCAGCCAGATATAATATAAAATATTTAGTGTAATCCGAAGGACAAAATAGCGGAGCCGATAGTAAAGCCTTTTTCAATGCCTCGAAAGCGATTTGTGCAATTTCATCCCACATGAATGGGGTGTCTTGCTTCAACAAGCGCATGAAACCATTTGTAATCATGGGATAGTTGACTATAAATCGTCGAAGAAAATTGGATTTCCCTTGCAGACTCTGTAGTTTCCTGATAAAACAAGGAGGAGGAAGATTTACAATGGCCTCAACTTTCAATGGATCCACCTATATTCCTCTATTTGAGACAATGAAACCTAGTAACCTCCTCGACTCGACGCAGAAAACACATTTGTGGGGATTCAAGTGTATCTTATAGTGCCTGCATCGTTAAAAAATCATACAAAGATGGTCTAGATGGTCCTCCCCCTTGCGAGAATGGGCAGGAAGATCATCCAAGTAAGGTTCGACAATATTCTTTATATTGTGGAAGGAAAAATTCATTTCTCGCTTGAAGGTAGCTACAACATTTTTCAAACCAAAAAGAATTTTCTTATACGCGAAGGTTCCCCAAGGAAAAATGAAGTCCGTTTTATGTTGGTCTTCCGATTTTATTTGAATTTGGTTATATTTGAAAAAACCATCCATGAATGAAAATACCTCACTACCCGCACAAGCATCAATAATTTGATCGATGAAAGGAATGGGGTAGTTATCCTTGGGACATGCCTTGTTTACTTCATGAAAGTCAGTGTAAATGCGTATAGTCCCTTATTTTTTTATCAACGGGAACAAGATTAGATACCCATTTTGTTAGAGAAATTGGGTAAATGAACCCAACTTTCAACAATTTCTCCACTTCAGCCTTAACGACTGCCGCTTTCCATGGATTTACTAGTCTAAGTTTCTGTCGAACAGGTTTCGCGCCAAGGTAAGAACGGATCTTATGTTCAACTATAGATGGATCAATTTCTGACATCTCCTCATATGACCAGGAAAAGACGTCACAAAATTCCTTAAACAAGGAAGTGTAGATGGAAACCTCTTTCAGAGAACATTTTTCCCCAATATGAACATTTTCCAAGATGTTAGGTTTGAAAGGAATGCTGATCAGAGTGGTAGTAGAGATATTCACCATATTTCCCTCGACAAATATTCCCTCCATAGGTAAAGGATTAATCGGCAGATCAACACCTTCTGCTAGTCTCACTTGGAACTCTTGATTCTCAATCTTACTTAACTCTGGAAGGAAGAAGGACTTATGTTGAAGGTCTTCACAAATATTTTCTCATCCAATCATAGCTTCCAGAATGGATTTGTCCGAAGGAAAAACCATATCCAAACAATCATAGGAATATATATTTTTTCGCCCAAGCGAGAATATAAGCTTCGTCTGACTCCTATGAGACTGAAGAAGGAGTCGCGATGGAATCAACAAAGACACTAAAAATAACTTTATAAGCTACTTCTAGTGATGACAAGGGAACTTGAGGCTCTTGACGTGAAGGGAGGACCCAGGGGTTAGTTCTATCTACAACCTTCGTAATATACTTCCCTACACTCGTTGAAACTAAGTAGTTAATAGGGACAGGTATATCGAATGTGCCCATCAATGATGTATACATTCCAACCCACAAGCTCTCGTTCTCTAGTTTTGACTGATCTATCAAAGGTACTGTGGACTCATTAGTTTCCAAATGACCTTTCTGAGTGAAACTGAGTTGGTCAACTACATGTCAATTGTAATCAGCTTCCCTTCGTGTGGAAACACTACTACTCAGAAAACAGACGAAGGAATAACACACATGGAATAAGTCCAACTTCTCCCCAACAACATATTATAGTACAAGGGAGCATCGATCACTTCAACTTCAATAGACATTGGTTTCCCTGCCAACTTTATTTCGAAAGATGACAGGATACTATGCGAACGAAAATACCTTCTGCCGAAAGCAGTAAGTAGAGTGTTCGATGGGACCAACTTTGGGGATCCCAAATATTTCCAACAAGATATCGACATGATGCATGTGGAAGCACCTTTATCAACTGATGTTCATCCAATGGTTCCCCCCCCATGGACAACATCGATTAAAAAGGCCACATGGTAAGTCAGGTGTATTTTAACATCAAAAATATTAAATTTCTCCAGCAGGCTCGCTGAATCCATGCTACCTATGGCTGCTAAGAGCGCATCCCTTTGAGAAGGACAACTTTGTAGCACCTCCAATGCCAACATTGCACAAGGGGTTTGAGTTAAGTCATCAAATACATAATAGTTAGAAGCAACCCTATAATTAGGGTTGCGAAGTGTTTTCTTGAAGACACCTTTCGGTATCTTGGGCATTGGTTCAACCGGTTTATCAATGGAGAGAGGGGATGAAGTTTTAGCAGCAGACTTACCTTTCTCTTGAGCCTCCGATTCATAATTATTATTTCTTGTTTGAAGGAAAATACTATATTGGACCATGTTGATATAAATGTGATCAGTAGGAGCACTAGCTATGCCCCCGGCATATTTCGAGGTAGAACCTACATTCTGTCCTTAGGGAAAGGGATCCTTCAGGACAATCGGTTGTTGAGTTTTAAGTAGCTTCTATGCTTGTTCCATTAAGGGGCATTGATAAGTAAGATGGTATCCCTGACACATCTTACAAGGAAACATAACCTTCTTCTTTTCTTTCTTTCCCCCCTCAACATTGTTTGTGGGATTTTGCTTGTTTTGATTGCCCTCACCCTTCTTTCCCTTCTTCTTTTTCCCACTGGGCTATTGATTTCCCTTTTGGGAAGACTATGCAGAATAAACATTAGCACTTTGTGGTGAGGGATCGACAGTATTAGCTGCCTTCATTGCGAATTATTTCACTGACAAGTCATGGAGTTTCTTAGTCAGTGATTCTATAATGGGAATACTAACTGAACTAACCACACCATTAGCATGGGGTCTAGGCTTGGGTTTCTCTTGGTCATTCATAGACCTCAGTGCCTCAGGGACAATTTCATATAAAATCCTAGATTTAGCATATATCAGATCTAACTACTGGGCCTTGAGGATTGAGTCTTCCTCCGTGGTAACCCCCGAAATGGACACGTCCTTATAAATATAAGGAAGTAGAGATTTCAAGAACCAATCCAACAAAACATCGGGAGGTATCGTGGCTTTAATCAGCCTCTTTCTTGTTTGCCACTCCTGAATGTGATAGGATATGTGTGTGGCTTTGTTCTATCAAAAATTTGACAACAAGTATGTACCGACATCATACCGGACAGGAAGTTGAAAGTGATTTAGAAACACGGTTGCTAAATCTAGGAAGCTATCATATGCAACAAATGGAATTTCTATGTATGATTTAGTTTCTGCGTGAGTTAACATTCTCTGAAAGATCCTCAACCAAACGAAGTCACCGTTCAATGAGTTGGAAGAGCACAAAAGGTGAAATGTGGTAATGTGAGCATTTAGATCCTCACCGGCTTTTCCTTCAAATTTTGGAATGTCTGAGGGTAGTTTGATGGTTACAAGTGGACATGCCACATTGTGACGCATGGGGTCATTCATTAGTTTTGACAAATATGAAAAGTTTAATGTTGCCGGGAAAGGAAGCTTAGGCCTAGTCGGGGTCTGATACTAAGGAGTTTGGGGAGTGAAAGTACCTTCCCTAGGGATCCTGAAAGAAAATGTGGGGTTGCCCCCAAACGTCGGCTGTGATTTCGCAACACTATTCTGAAAAGGGTTCCACCCGAAGCCAGAGGATTGCTAACTTGTGGTATACTATAAGGGGTTTGACCTGCTCCATTCAAAACTAGAGTTTGAAAGGTAGGAGAAAAAATTCCTCCACTAAATAGTGAAAAGGGAGAGATCCCAAAAGGGGTGGCCGAAACCTGACTGGAAGTCTAAAAACTGTAACCTGTGAAGGCACTTGGGTTTCCAGATGACATACCCACATAAGTAGGAGAAGGGCCTACATAAGGTGTATATGGAGGAATATGTCCTCCATTCCATGAAAAACCTTGGACAAATGAAGTAGATCCACTTGGAACACTTTGAGAACTTTGCATAAATAGAGATGAAGTAAAAGGTACACTGGGAATCCCAATGACCACCCCATTAGACTGACCTATAACATTAGAAGGCGTTGAGGGATTGACCACTTGATCACTTGGAGAAAGAGGTGTAGTATATGCACTAGGTCTTGGATAACTCACCAAGGGAGGTGAGACTCCACCAGCCAACATGGATGAAGTAGGGGTATACATACCCTCTCTTGTACTAGACATATCCAGGCTCAAAGAAACACTAGAAACATGTGAACTAAGAGGGAGGACTTGGACTATCATAGGATTGTTTAGATCAGTTAGAGGTGTATTATAATTCCTTGCAAACTCATCAGCCTACAAGTCTTCTATCTCTACTACTGGGGTTTCTTCCTGATTAAGTCTAAGTTTTGATTCACTTGAAACTTCGCTAACACCGATCGGTTCGAAAGAACCGTCTGTGTTAATTCTTTGCCTTTGAGGTGGCGGTGGAGGCTCCACTGTAAAAGATGGATGAAGGTTTTGCAACCTTTTAGACCTACAAAGAGGATGGTCCTCCACAGCTAAAAATTTGACTCACACACTTAAAGGCCAACTAAATACAAAAAAACCAAACAACACACACGAAAAATATCCTAAGTATCACATACACACCAGTTAAAAGATACACCTTCTTGAAGGAAAGTTTGGGATGATTAGGGCCCAGATCCAACCAGTGAAGATCGAAGGATGTTTACTTGGAATCTCATGAAGAGTTTTTCGGCTACAAGTGCTAGAATCACCCAACCAAACTCCAAATTATCAATCGAGGTTACCTTCCAAATCTGTCCTAGGAATACTAGAAATAGCGTTCCAATACCACATGTGTAAGATCCTAGCGTCTAGAGACTAAGGCTACCAAATCTACAACAAGATTCTGACAGAAAATTCAATGGCTTGATCGATGTGCATGGAAAGGGTAGCTAATCCCTAAATCCTACCAATACCGACACCTCACGGGGCCCATGAAGTGGTATTGATAGAACCCACGTACGCACAACAATCTTGGTATACAATCAAACAAGGAAGTGGAGGGTTATCTCCTCGACCGAGTTCTCTCGTGGCCTTGTGCTTGACTCCTGTGTGAGAGGAGATTTCCAGATTATCCCTTTTAGAGTTGGTTTTTCCTAAATATAGGCAACTATGTCTGAAATCAAAGTGCTTTTGGACAGTTTAAATCTCATAGTCCAAAAACCTAGCATAAGCTAGTTGATGATCGAACCTATAAAAAGAAAAGTTACTAATAAATTTTAAGTTAAACGTTCTTTTTAATGGATTTATTTCTCAAGGATAGTGGAGTGGGACTGAGTGGTGTTTGGAATCAACAAGTGAAAGAAAATGATGCATAAATTTTCAAAATAATTGCAACTAACAATGCACTTTTTCCTTTTCTTTTTAAATGAAACTAATGATTTTTTTTTGAATAATCTTGAGAAACTACAAGACTTTAATATTTCTGAATTTTTCTAAAAATAATGAGAAAAACAACTAATGCAAAGCTAATGCAAAATGAAAACTACCTTTTGTCTTTCTTTTTCAAAAAATTCAAAAAAATTATTTAATTTAATGCACTTTAAGCAAGCTAAGCAATTTGATCATATATGATTGCAAATGATACTAGCCCGATCCTTACAGTAACAATCTTCAGGGAATCAATCAGAGATGACTGAAACCCTAGCTTGGACATAACTATTGACTTGGTAAGACCAATAGATCCAAAAGTTGGCAAAATGACTCACCTAGACTACTACAACAACATTCCAAGGTATATTAGTGTCCTAAAAGGACTGAAAGACACCAGTGACCTAAAGACACAAGCATTCAAACCAAGCATCCAAGAAGGAAAGACCCAACACATTCACACAAAGAGGATTCAGACCTATTTTACTTAAAAACACTTGATTTAACAAGCAAAAAGTGAAATGCACATCCCCACAACAATAATACTAAGCTAAAGAAGAACCCTTATAGACACCTGAGAAATCAGAAGGAAAAGAACAAGCAAAACCCTAGCAGTATGACCTATACATACAGGAAATCACGACTGTCACCAAGACAACCTACAAACCATTCATAGATGTATATACAGTCAACCGATGAATAAAACAGGGCACTCACGACTATATGTATTAACAACTCATGAAGACAGTCAAAATTTTTCAAAAATAAAAAGAAATGACTACATGATCTTGAACCTTCAACACTGAAAACTGAGGGTAAAAACCAAGCAAAACACTTACAAGATCAAACAGAGAAAACTGGAAAGGAAACCAAAGGAATAGACCCAAATTAGGTAAGAATCCCCAGTGGAGTCACCAGTTTTGTTGTTTAGGGAAATCCTACGTCATGACCTATGGGTCCGGGGTCACCAACATACCAAAATTAAACTTGCATGCATTCAACTATCTGAGAATTTGATAGAGAAATAGGGAAGAAATTTAGTGTACCTTGTTCATAAAGGTTGGTCCTAGCTTTCTCCTTCAATCCAAATGCTCCAACAACTTCTAAGGATCTTCACACCTGCCAAATAGATAGACAACTTCCTGCAATATCTTAGATGTTATATAAGATATTAATGAAATATAATGATTACAATTAGACAACAAGATAATTCATGAATCATAACATATAAGAACATCAGTGCACCAATTTGGAAGAATATCTCTCTTAATTGATAAGCAATGATGCAAGAACACAACCAACATCTGATACAAGTCCTCCTCTGCTAGCCAAGGAACTGAGTTCTGCTGCTCCAAATCACCAAAGGCATTCCTCCAACATAACCTTGCTCTCTTGAGATATATCTTTAGCCTCAACCCCTATCCTCTATTTATACTTGATGAATGAGAGGAGTTACGAAGGTTGAGATGGTTGAGGAAGTTGGGAACGCTATGATTATGAGCCCAACTGAAACATGTTTTTATTTTTTGGCATAGGGTAATCACGACTATTAATACTGGCAAGTCGCGAGTGGCTCGCAAATTTTATAAAGGAAACCTGCGAATGCAAAGTGTGATCATGTAATCGCAGGTTGTATATATGGCTACCCACGAATGAATCACGGGTTGCAATGGAAATAATCATGAATGAACCTTAATCTCTTTATAAAACATAGGCAAGACTAGTAGGATGAAGATGCATTAAGGCACATGCACATCTATATGGTTTTGGCTACTTCAATCAATTATGTCCTTTTGTCTACCGACACATTGAGTGTCAGTACTCAGACGAAGAAGTGCCATTTCACTAGATAACACCTCCTTTACCAATTAGAGTTACTTGGCTCATCATATGATATTTGAAACCACATAACCATCCAATAATGTTACATTACCCATGTGTTCGAATTTGGATGAATATCATGCCAAGTGCGCGGGGAATCTAGTCACCCAAAGGATCCACAAGCTTCCAAGTGTCTTCATGAACCCATGCCACCTTATTTTATTAGAATTTATCATTTATGTGACCCATTTAAATGTGAATATGGTAAACTAAAGTACTTTTGGGTCCCATATCCCCTTATTACAAAATTTATGTCTCCATCTCAGCCTAGGGAACTAGTAGGTTGGTGAAACATTATTTGCAAATAGTCTTATTTGGAAATTATTTAATTGGGGACATGACAAAGATAAAAGGACACGAGTGTATAATATTAAGGTAAGAGAGGATAAAAAAGGTGGTAGACTTAGATGTAATCATGGTGGAGGTTAATGGATTAATGGAGAAGGATTTAGTTGGATGTTTTTCAAGAAAAATAATGAAAGGGGAATATGTACATAGATAACTTAATCAGGATTATTGATCAATTATTAGATATATTCATAGTTTTCATGTATCAATGAGGGGTTTGATATGTTTTAAGGTGATGCGATTGGAAGGTGCACATATGTTTCTTAAATGAGCCTAGTTATCGCCCTCAAGTCTCCACTCAAATAAATGGAAGTTCGACTTTGATCCACAGAAGGAGTCATATACCCACGACAAATTTAGGTCTTGATCATTCCTAGGATCTCAATGGAGATTTTGAATCTATAAATTTTAAAAGGGATATGTAATTCTACTAGTTGCTTCATTGTATTGGAGGTTAATTTCTTAATGTATACGGAGGACATGATAATAGTATAATTTTGGGTGGAATTTGATTCAAGAGAAGGGCCACTTGTAGAGTTAGGAATTGATTAGGGGAATTGTTTGTTCTTGTAGCAATTGGATTTTTGGATAATTCTATCTAGATGCAAGGGTTTTCATGAAATTTGGAATTTGTTGGAATATCTAAAAAACCCTAAAAGGATAGGTGAGAGAGAATGACAAGTTTTCGTAAAAAATAGCACAATGGTAACATATTTGGCTTACAATTTTGATAAGTGAGAAGGGGAAAGTTAGGAAGTTCTAAAGACTTTAGGTTTATCAACACTCCTGACTATGGTAGATGTATAAGTGCAACCAATAGTTTTATAAAACTACCAAGGTAATGAATATGCTTCATGTCAACAAGCCATTCCATCGACTATTCAAGAGGTATAGACACCATCTATTCTCCATTCCTACAAACTACACATATTGAATTACCCTGATGTTTTTGGTTTATGGGTTAAGTGTGTAAATATGAGGAGGGTGCAATGGGTTTAAGCCTTAGAGGATCCTCCAATAAGTCTGAATATTCTATAAATTATGGGAGTCATGATCATGTCTTAAGTTATGAAGCTCTTGAGTTGGATTCTCAAAATTTTAATCCTAGATTGAAGGTGTGTGTGTGTTGGGGGGGCGGGGGGTGGGGGGGGGGTTTAAGTNTTTCTTCTAATGAGCCTTTTTATAAATTGGACTTTCAGTTGAAAGGGCCTTCATCAGAGAATGGAAGAAAACCCATTCCACCTATCATTAAGTATTCATATCATTTAAGTTAAAAACAAATTATTGTTGAATATCTAGCATATTTTGAAGGGGGTTTTGATTTTGATAAAGACCTTCTCATTACAATTGGGAGGATATCCCATATTTCAAAGCAAATTATCAAGAAAAAAGGGAGTTCAAGGAGGGCAAGAAACAAACCATTTGCGGCAACCTTAGAGCAATGAAGCCCCATATAGTTGTTCCCAAATGATAATTATCTATAAATCCTAGAGAGGTCAAGGGTTCCCAAAAGAAATAATCTCTAAAAAGAACGTGTGCATGTAGTTTAAAATCCCAATATTTGTTTTTACAAGAATCAATGTGTGTTGGATTCAAAGCAATAGAATTTTTGTCTTTCTTTTCAAAAGAGTGGATTTTGTTTGGTGGATGTTGAAGGGTCCTTGGGAGCACTGGTTGACTAGGTGTAATTCCAATCTAGTAGCAATTTTAATAAATGTGACGTTACATGAAGGAATATAGATTGAAGTAGGATATACAAAATAGGAAAAGGTGTACAAAATCATTAATTTTTATGGTCATGATGGTGACAAAAACCCTTTTTGGGAAGGAATTAGGGAATATTAGATTCTTAATGGGGATAACATCATGGTTGGAGGGGATCTAAAAATATAAAAATCCAACTCTTGTTGATATTTTAAGTTACTTCTTTGAAGCCCATAAGATGATTGATGTTGAATCTATCACAGGAGACTCAACTTGTATAAATAGAAGAAGAGGTAGAGGAGCAATTTCCTAATGACTAGGTTGATTTCCTATAGCTAAACCATTGATGGCATATAGATCAATGATAAAGTTCTAGGTGGGTCAAGGAGGAGCTTTAAATCATTTACCTATTCTATTGAAAATTGAATCTAAATGTAAGAATTCCCCTTCTCCCTTTAACTTTAACCATTCATGCAAATCTGAGGAGAATTCAAAGGGCTAGTTAGTGTTGATGTAATTGTAACTTCGGAATGTATTCATCCATATTTATTATGTATTGTAACCCGATGTTTATTCCGGGATGTATTGTAATGTATTTGAGTCACTTCATACTCCGATGTTTATTCTGGTAAGTTTCTATAATGAGAAATTCATGTCAAGTCATTGTGGGTAACCCTCCTATTGGTCAAGGGTTAACATCCCCATAGTTGTGGGGCCCTTGGGTTATTAGACTATCCTAGTGAATTCAACCCTAGGTGAGTCATTGTAAGTCAGGGAAATAGTCCCCACCATTGTGTTACCCTCCTATTGGTCAGAGGAGGCAAAGTCCCCACAAGTGGTGGGGCACTAGGGTTATTAGACACTCCTAGAGATGTTGGCTCTAGTAAGTAATTGTTAAGTAAGGCCGATATGTTGGAGTGAGTTCCAAGTGAATGGAAGAATATAAATAGAGAGTGAGAGCCTCTCTATTTATCATTCTCACACACACACTCACTCATTGGGGCACATGAGTGAGAGAGGAGAAGCTCTCTCAGTGTGTGAGAGAGAGACTGCTGCTGTCGGGAGATCATCTTACTGTTTTGGGGTTTTACATTTTTGTGCTAACTCTATATCTAAGGAAGTTGTGGGGTTTTCTCCTTTATGGTTTCCTTGAGGAAAATTCTTTGTGTCTCTTGTCTCTTGTGTTGTGCTTGTGTTTTATTGCTGTGCATGTTATTCTCTCAGTTGAAGATCCTAAGATCATAATGGTAACTTGAATGATAAAAATCTAACATGGTATCAAAGCTAACATGAGAAGAAGACATTATGCAGCTGCAGAAGCTAGGGATTATTAATTTTTTTGTCTCTCTCCATAATCCATCAGCAAAAGTATGCTAGGCCGACTCTCCATTGAATGGCGCATCTTTCTGTCGAAGTGGAATTCGATTCCGAGCATTTTCAGTTTTCGTGTAGAAATTAGGGATTTCTACAGAAGAGGAATTTTTGAGTGAGCCCAGCATAGGATTATTCTCCTCATAAAAATTGAAGTTTAGATATATGGATCAAGAAATTTGGTTGGGTGAAACTTCGGGAAAGTCAACCCTAGTTTGACCCCGAGCTAGAAAAACCCTAAATACTAAAACTGCTAAGTTTTGGTACATTCTCTATATCCCGATATTGGCGAAGGATCAAAAGCTGAAAATTGTAGGGACCGAAGAAAAATCCTGATGAACACTGTATCCAAAATTCAGACTTATATTCCCTATATTCTAGGAGATATGATCCCTCCAAGCTAGGGTTCCATCCTCTTCCAGAATTCATCCCTAAACAGGACACCTGGGGAGAATTGCAATATCTTGGGATACAGAGGTCCACATGGAATTCCTAAATATGTTCTAGAAAGGGCATGTAATTTAATTTTTGTGGTCCAAATTTCAAACCTAGAAGATGAAATAGTGACACATGGCAGTCTGTACAACATCGCTGTTCTGAAAAGTCCTGTAACAGGTCACCTTGGGAAAAGGATCATAAATCCCAATTGGTGAAACCAATTCTGATGAAACCTATGGTGTTGGATCAGGGACATGCGAGGTTACCTTAGTGCGAAATTTCAGACATAGAGGAGTAGTAATTTCAGATATATCATAGAAACAGTGATAGGAATTTCCGCAGAAGAAATTGGAAAACTAGGGTTTCCTATTCCAGGAGCTTCCCTCCACTGTTTTTAGAAAAGGAGTACATTGGATAGCTCCATTTGAAGAGATCTATCTGTCTATCCAATAAGATTTGAAATATTCCAATTTTTGTAAATTAGGGTTTCCATGACAAACCCTAGATCAGCCAGCTCCGGAACCAAGACGGACACCTCAAATCGGTAAGATCTAATCCTTTGCTATTTTCATTTGAGGTTCTCATTTCAAAGTGATCTATCACATCAGCTTGATGATAATCTTGGTGAAGTTTCCAAGCATGGAATTATATGATCTCTATGAAGAAAATGAATAGGACACCTACATGAGTAGAGAGGTTCCAGTTCTAGAGGGAGATGAGGCTAGAAGCCTTACACAAGAAGAACTTGGTCAAGGCCAAGAAGATCATTGTTGATTCAGTCACGAATCAACTTGTACTACAAGTGTCTTCCCTAAAGAAACCAAAGATGTTTGATTCCTTAACCAAGCTATTTTAAGGGAATAACATACATCAAAAGATGACCTTAAGAAACCAGTTAAAGAATGTGAAGATCCAGAATGAAGAGACCATGCGGTCATACTTTACAAGGGTCTCTCAAATCAAAGAACAACTTGTAGCAGTAAAAGAAGAAGTGAAGAATGCAGTAGTGGTGATGTCCACCTTGAATGGCCTCCCAAGATCATGGGATTCATTCATGCAAGGCATGTGTGCCAGAAGGAAGTGATTACTTTCAGCAGACTTTGGGAAGAAGAAGAAGCTCTTCTCATAAGAAGAGAAGAGAATATGGGAGCAACTGAAGAACAAGCTCTCACCATCGAAAGAAGATCCCTCAAGCGATGAGGAATATGAAGGACTCAATTCTTGAAGAAACTCTTATCCATATTGAGAGCTTGGATAAGAAATCATGAAGTCATGAATGAAGAAGATGATGAAGTAGAAGGATCAAGAAGGAGTCTACCCATGAAACAAATAAATATAAGTATTCAATTGTCTTTTCATGATATTGTTTTTGTTATGCATTTGTTTATATTCAGTTGATGTATTATGCATGATAAGATGTTTGCATTAACGACAGTATACTACTAATATGCATGTGATGGGTAAGTAGCTCATGGTGCTATACAACTCTCCATTGCTACTTATCCAGAATGAAACCTCTTTGCTGACATATTGGATTAGTGCACAATCTCAATGTTGTCCTGGTAGAGATGGAAGGCATCTAGAAAGTTTCAGTGAGATATGCATGAATGTTGTATTGGCTAAAGTAGTTGCATGATCATATATTATGCATAAGAATTTTCCAGTATGAACATTCCTTATGAAATGTTTCTAACCATACAAATGCATTTGACTTGTAGGAAAGATCGCATACATAATCGCCTACAAGCAAAGAAGGATGAGACTTGTTCTAAAGAACAAGTGACGACAGTTCAAGATGAAGAATAATACGACGAATGTAGCGACATCATTGATACAGACCCTTACAATTATGAAGAAGTTCAAGAAGAATGATGTCTAGGATGCAGTATTGATACGTGAAGGGAACTTCATAGTTCCAATATGCAATAGATGGAAACATTGTGGGATACAATGCATAGACTACAAAGAGACATTTGCAGCCACTGGAAGTGAAGTCACATGACATGCATAATCATGTATGCAAATGAAAGAAGCCCTTGTACGAGTTCAGAAGACACCCATGGGATGACACATACATGATGATATTGATGAATATCTTAACCTTTGCTACAAGGTTGATAAAGGGTGACAAGCTCATAGATGGATGTGAGAAGAACTTTTGAAAAAGTTCAAAATAGAGTATCTTGGTATCCAATGATCCTAGATGGATACTACTTGTCACTCCAGTACATAATGTTTCAGTGCATAGAGTACGAAAGACAGAGGGAGTATGATGCTCTGCTTTACAGGGAGTGAGTGCAGAATATCCTAAGGTTCGAGATGGTACGACAAGATGGATAGATTACTAATGAGTCTAGGCGGATTCCAACCTTTTCTTCAAGGTTGAAGATGGAAGACCAGTGATTCTCCTGTTATGTGTCGATGCACTATTTTTCTAGGTATGGAGGTGTGGCAGAGTGCGGATGGAATCTTCCTTGGACAAGGGAAGTATGGAGTAGAGATCCTGAAGAGATTTGGGATGATGGAATGCAAGACTATGGCCACACCTATGGCATCAAACTTGAAGCTATTGAGTGATGCTTCATCAAATATGGTTGATGCTACAATGCATCATCAGATGATTGGGTCCTTGATGTACCTGAGACCAGATATTTGCTTTGTTGTGAACACATTGAGACATGTTCACCTAATGGTTGTGAAGCATGCAGGGGTACAGTTGATTATGGGCTCAAGTACTATGCGAATTAGAAGATTAACCTGGAGGGTTATGTTGATTTAGATTGGGTAGGCAGTGCCATCGATAGGAAGAACACTTCAGAGTGTTGCTTCAGTATGGGATCATGTGTGATCTCTTGGTTTAGCAGGAAACAATCCTATATGGCACTGAGTACAGTTGAATCAGAGTATGCCATAGCTTGTTCAACTAGTTGTGAGGTGGTATGGCTGAGGAAGCTACTATCTGATTTATTTGATCTCTAGATGGATGCTACTTGTATACATTGTGACAACCAGAGTTGCGTAAAGTTGTCAGAGAATCCAGTGTTCCATGAAAAGTCGAAGCATGTCGAGATCAAGTACCACTATATCAGTGATATGGTGCTGAGGGGAGCAGTGAAGCTCCAATATGTTGCAATGGAGGAACAGATAGCTGATGTGTTGAAAAATCCATTGGCCAGAGTGAAGTTCGAGTACTTCAGGGAGAAGCTTGGTGTTCTCCAGATCGAGGTTTCCTCCAAGGGAAAGTGACGAGTCCCAGATGAGTCCCATAGCCATTCTGACATGGTGAGAGGATTGGTTCCTTCCATGGTCAGATGTAAGGGCTAAGACATTCTGTCATGGTGAGAGGATTTAGTTCCTTCCATGTCAGATATGAGTGCTGAGATCCATAGCCATTCTGACGAGTAGGTCATATATAAGGGCTGAGCCATTCTGTCATGGTGAGAGGATTGGTTCCTTCCATGACATATGTGAGTGCTGGCCATTCTATCGAGTAGGATAGATGTAAGGGAAACTATCATTCTAGGAATGGAGGTACCTGGTCAGTTACCAGGAACACTTAGTCCAGGACTGAGAGAGCCATTCTGACGAGTAGGTCAGATGTAAGGGCTAAACTATTCTGTCATGGCTAAAGGATTAGGTTCCTCCCATGTCAGATGTGAGTGTTGGCCATTCTGTTGAGTAGGACATATGTAAGGGCAACTGCCACTCTCTGGGAGAGTGGAGGCACCTGGTCAGTTACCAGGTAGCTCAGTTTGGGACTGGGGGCCATTCTGATGAGGGTGTAGGATTCAGTTCCTACCAGGTCAGATGTGAGTGCATGCCCTTCTGACGAGGGTGTAGGATTTGGTTCCTACTAGGTCAGATGTAAGTGTAGAGCATTTCCATCATTGTGAGCAGGATGTGATTCCAGCCTAGATGAAAGTATGGAAATCTTTCATCACTCTGAGTAGGATGTGTTCCCGCTTGGATGGATGTAAGTGCAGAAATATTCTATCACTGTGAGCAGGATGCGATTCCAGCCTGGATGAAAGAATGGAAATCTTTCATCATTGTGAGTAGGATGTGTTCCCGCTTGGATAGAAGTATGGAAATATTCCATCATTGTGAGCAAGAAGTGATTCCCTCCTGGATGAAAGTACAAAGTTCTTTCATCACTATGAGCAGGATGTGTTCCCGCCTGGATGAAAGTGAGTACTATGCCTTTTTGACGAGTAGGTCAGATATAAGTGCTGAAGCCTTTTCACAGATGATAGTGATGTCCTGTCATGATGTTGAATGTGAGTACTGGGCCTTTCTAATGTGATTGTAGGTTTATACATGATTAGATGTGAGTGCTGGGCGTGCCTTTCTGACGAGTAGGTCAGATGTAAGTGCTGGGAGAAGATCTACATAATGGCTAGGCCTACAAGCAGCATGAAAGAAGCCTGACTCTGTAGAACTTCCTGTGACGAGAAGAATAATGAGATAGCACACATGATGATGACCAGAGAAGATCTAGATCAAGCTATGATCTAGATCCAGTTATGATGAATCCGAGAGATCCAGATCGAGTGATGATCCAGATCTAGCAGTGATGATCCAGATCGAGAGATGATCCAGATCTAGTGATGATGATCCAGATCGAGTGATGATCTAGATCCAGTGATGATGATCCAGATCGAGTGATGATATAGATCTAGATGAAGATGACCTAAAGATGAAGATGACTTGAAGATGAAGATGATGAGAAGTTGACGATGATTTAGATGATACAGAGAAGAAGACTTGTGCTAATAAATTGTGTCGAGAGAATACCTTCCTAGTTAAGAGGGAGTGTTGATGTAATTGTAACTTCGAAATGTATTCATCTGTATTTCTTATGTATTGTAACCCGATGTTTATTCCGTGATGTATTGTAATGTATTTGAGTCATGTCATACCCCAATGTTTATTCTGGGAAGTTTCTATAATGAGAAAGTCATGTCAAGTCATTGTGGGTAACCCTCCTATTGGTCAAGGGTTAAAGTCCCCATAGTTGTGGGGCCCTTGGGTTATTAGACTATCCTACTGAAGTCGACCCTAGATGAGTCATTGTAAGTTGGGGCAATAGTCCCCACCATTGTGTTACCCTCCTATTGGTCAGAGGAGGCAAAGTCCCCACAAGTGATGGGGCACTAGGGTTATTAGACATTCCTAGAGATGTTGGCTCTAGTAAGTAATTGTTAAGTAAGGCCGACATGTTGGAGTGAGTTCCAAGTGAACGGAAGAATATAAATAGAGAGTGAGAGACTCTCTATTTATCATTCTGACACACACACTGACTCATTGGGGTGCATGAGTGAGAGAGGAGAAGCTCTCTCATTGTGAGAGAGAGAGAGACTACTGCTGTCGGGAGATCATCTTACTGTTTTGGGGTTTTACCTTTTTGTGCTGATTCTATCTCTAAGGAAGTTGCGGGGTTTTCTCCTTTATGGTTTCCCCAAGGAAAATTCTTTGTGTCTCTTGTCTCTTGTGTTGTGCTTGTGTTTTATTGTTGTGCATGTTATTCTCTCAGTTAAAGATCCTAAGATCATAATGATAGCTTGAATGATAAAAATCTAATAGTTAGTACAAATTGTAAGTATTTTGATAACAATATTGATAATTCAACTATGAAGTAGGTTGATGATAATTTGAAAAGTATAAAATGGGATGTAAACAAGTTAGCTAAAATTTATGCCCAAAATAAATAGAAAGAGGTTAAACAATTGGAAGAAAGTATTTAAAGGCTTTTTATAACAATGAGGCAAGGTCTTTTTTTAGGAAGAATTAAACATTGGATTATTTTGAATGAAACACTAATAATTTACTTGATAAGGAGAAAATAGAGTGAATGCTTAAAAGTAGAGAGTTATTTGGATTTCTGAAGGCACTACATGAATACTAAATTGTCTCATAAGTATGCAAGTCATAGAAGAAACATGAACAAAATACGGGAAGGTCAATAATCCAAATAGTTCTAGGGTCAAATCCTTCAAGGAAATAAAATAAGTGGAAAATAAACACTTTAAAAATTTGTTCAAAGATCTAGAGACAATCAACACTATTGAAATGATGAAAATCGTCAGATTATTTCCTACTCATTGATGAGGAAATGAATGCATATCTAAATGTTAAAGTGACTAGGAATGAGAATTTTTTAAAAATTAACTCTTTCAACAGTGTTAAAAGATTTGGACCTAATGGTTTGACCATAAAATTCTATTTAGTCTTTTTTATTTGGTGGAGGGTGATCTGATCATATAGTTGGTTAAGGAATCTATAAGTTTATGTAAGGTCTTAGGTGAAATCAATTCAAACTTTATAAATCTCATTCCAAAAGGTTAGGATCCTTTAACCTTTGATGATTTTAGACCTATATAATTGTGCAATCTAATCTATAACTTGATCTCTAAAATAATTGCTAACATGCTACAAGGAATTGTGTTTGGTGTAATTTTTGAAGAACAATTTGGATTTATATCTAATAGACAAATCCATGATGTTGTGTGATCAATCTGAGAAGGAATACAATCAATTTAAACCCATAAATTTCCTATTGTTATGATGAAACTAGACCTTGCAAAATCATCTGACAAAGTGAATTGGTTATACATTAAATTGTTATTGCTTTAGCTTGGAATGGATTTTCATACTGTAGGATGGATTATGGGGTGTATCACTTTGGATTCCTTTATAGTTTTGATTAATGGTTATTAAACAAGTGGATATTGGTGGCCACCAAAATGTTTGACTGATTTAGAATGGTTCCACAACTTGTTATTTTTTCTATAGTTTTTCAAGTTTGAACTTTCAATGCATTTTTTATGCCCTAAACGATGTTTTTTGGACCTATCATGGTTTATGATTGTTTAAGGCCTCCCTAAGACTTTATTGCAAGTGTTATTTTCATCGATATATTTCCAAAAAGTTATTATGTGACCCAAACAAAGTTTGTATGTAAAAGTTGTGGCATTGAGAAGTTGATGTATCATTTAGACTCTTTGGGGACCGCATTCCTTTTTTCATTTCATCTACAAGGATTAAGGCTTTCTATCTTTAGGGTTTTTGCCTCAGGGATTCACACTTTAGGTTAAAATTCACTTTATTCCTCTTGTAATGTATTATTGAAAATGAGCGTAGGCGACACATCTCTCTTTAGAGATAAGCTATCACCATTCTAGCTAGTTATTATTGCTTTGCAGTTTACAGTTTGTTTCTATTTCACTCATAAATATAATTTGGGTTTGACTATACTATAGTGCTTTTTTCAATATATTTGTGTGTTTGTGTTTCCATTTTATATTTATACCTTAATTTCATTCTTTAGATAATCCAAATAAGTGGTTAGAGAAATATGCTCTTTGTTGTTTCTATATGCATGCCCCTAATGAGATTTGTGTATTGAGTGATGGGTCTCAAACTAATTGATCTTGGGTAAAGCTACTTGTGTAGGCCTAAGAAGATTCACATAGTAGAAGAAAGGAGAGATACTGAAGCAAGAGATCATATTAAATTGTTGCTCAAGGGATCCCTTCCACGACATAGGAACATGATGATGGATAATTTCACCCATATCCTTTAATGACTACCAATGGTGGTAAAGACACCTTTAACTAGAAACCGTTTCAGAGATGAAAACCCTTTGGGGCACACTTTACCTTTGATAGTTCTTGATTTTAAATCTAAATAGAATTAGATGCTTTGGAGAAATGGCTAAATCTACTAGAAGGTGTTATTACTTTGTTTAAATTTTGTTCAACAATGAAAATATCACCTTCGCACTCCTTATGTCCCTCACCCATGTCAAATATTTTTGGGATGATTACAAAAAGAGACATGTCGGATATGAGTCGAAAACACATGGGAAAAATCCCATTTGGTATCTTTATTTGATTCCCCCGAGGAGGAATTGTACCCTAGTGGAAACTATTCCAACCAATACAAGAGATGGACAACTTTATGCTAGGAGACATCAGACACTGCTAGAGTTCAGAAATATATTCCTTACCTTGTGCAAAAATATGGGTATCAAAGAATTTGAAAAACATGTGGTATTGAAGTATCATAATATCCTACATACGTACATCTAAACAGAGATGCATTTTGTGAACATCTCCTCATTTGGAGTTGCTTATCAATATGACATTAAATTGATCAAAAGAATAAGTACGACTTTGGGTATGCAAATGAACCACAATAGAAGCATGGTAAAGGTGGTATTAACTCATAGAATAAATGATAAAGCAAGGATATCCAACCTCAAGACAACCAATATAATCTACAAGAAAAGAAGAGTAATGGGAAGTTTACGAAGAACACTAGAAAGTGGTGTGAGTTCCACAAAAAACCCTAGCACATTATTGATGAATGTCACTTGAAGAAGTCATTACTCATAGGGTTGAAACTATTGGATTCATAATATGGCTTAGACTCTAACTCGAAACTAGGCAATGGAAGGTACATCATTGATGCATAACCTAGTGTTACCATTGCAACTACAAATATCCAACTAGAAGATCCAAAGGAACTAGAGGAAGGTCAACGCCTCTTATGTTCATATATGTGAGTGAAAGGGACTCCACTATATTTCATTTTTTATAGCAATTGCTCGAATAACCTAATATTGGCTAAGGTCATCAAGAGATTGCAGTTACCAACAATTCCAATCCCCTAGTTGTACACCATTGGTTGGTTGAGCCAAAGATGACACATTTTCATTATCTAGAAATGGCACCTGACCGATGACATCAAGACTTTCGGAGATAAGGTACTATGTAATGTTTCCCCAATTCAGTTTATGATGTTATTCTAAGACAACCCTATATGTGGGAACTTCATGTCATTTAGGAGTCTAGGCTCCATAGTGTCATTGTTACTTTGGGAGGTCATCTCTATACAATACTAAAGGTAGTTCCAACTACTGCAATTTCTTTAATCTCAGTAGAACAATGCAAGAAGGTGGTCTCTCAAACTGGTAAAATTTTCCTCTTCATGATTTGCAATATCACTACAACCACCACAACCTTTGCATAGGGTCCCTCTAAATAGTATAGGTAGGTCGACAAGATAGTGGAAGAATACAAAGATATATTTGCTTCACCTATAGGGGTGCTCCTACACTGCCACGTCAAGCACTTGATTGATTTGATGCTTGGATATCCTATTCCTAATGGCCTAATATACACATTATCTATTATTGAGAATGAAGAAATCAAATATCATATTCATGAGCTCATCCAAAAGGACCGCATTCAAACAATCTCCTCACCTTATGGGAGTCCAATCTATGGGTGTAGAAGAAGGACAAAACATGGAGACAATGTATTGATTATAGAACTATGAACAAAATCATAGTAAAGAATCAATATCCAATCCCTCAAATTGATGATCTTCTTGATCAACTCAATTGTGACAAGTTTTTAAGTAATATTAATGTTAAGTTAGGATACCACCGGCTACCCATTGAGAAAATTGATGTATGAAACACAACCTTCAATTCTAAAGAAGGCATTTTTGAGAGGCTGATCATTCCTTTTGATTTATCTAACAGTAAAAAAATGTTCATGAGGACGATGGATGATACCTTGCATCCATTCATAGGTTCTTTTATGGATGCATACTCAGATGATATCATCATCTTTAGTAAAACTTGGGTGAAAAATTTGCAACAAAATATGATAGAACCTGAGTAGCTTGCTACAACAAAATTTATATGAAAATATAGAGAAATGCTCATTTGGCATGCCCAAAATTCAATATTTAGGATAGATTGTGGATTAGCATGGCGTGCATATGGATTGTTGGAGGAGCTAGTCGCTGAGCCGACTAGTCGAATAGCCTACTAATTAGAGATTAGGCCGGCCGCGTAAGGTCGTGTCGGTTGACCGAACCTACAGGTAGTTATATGTAACTATTTGTAAATCACATATATTAGGCTGTTGATCCAGATGAGAACGCAGTTCAGTTCTATGTTTGTATGGACCCTCATGATATAATATAATCTGTTATTCTACATCTATGTTCTTATCTCTTGTCTGTTATGTCTGTATGATTCAATGTGTATTATTGGTAATCCCATGTGATCTGTGAGATTACAACATGAATCTCACCAAGATCCGAGTTATCTACAATTGGTGGCCCCAACAAGTCTCATAAAGATTTGTAGTTTCTTAGGCCATGCTAAATTATATCATAGGTTCATGTTGGGATTCTCTCATATCACTTGTCTCCTGAGTGAAGTGACCAAGAGTGGGGCCAAAGGCAAGTTCATTTGGTCCAAGTCACAACAAGAAGCATTCAAGGATCCAAAATATTTCCTTTGCTCAACACTAATACTCACCTTGCTTGATGTACAAATACTTTCAAGATCGGGATATATGCTCATGATTATAGTCCTTACTCAATACATACATCTAGTGGACTATCATAGTGACATGATCTTTTATGTGGTTTGCAGGTACCCACCTATGACAAGGAGATGTACTCCATTGTGAAGGCATGTTTCCAATGGAAACATTACATCCTAGGGAAGGAGACAATAATCCACATTAATTAGAATCCCCTACAATTCATGTAGACACAAGGAAAGTTGTAGAACGATCTCTATCATAAGTGGTCCACATAATTACAACAATTCCAAGTGAACATCAAGTACAAGAAGGGTAGCAAAAATCATGTTGTAGACTACCTCAACCTACCTCCAATTCCAACACTAAATACCATGCTTGACTCTTGTGGAAACAAGAACTCTGGGTGGCCCCAATTATGTGACATTGACCTTGAATTTGTTGTTACCTACCAAAAATAGTGTGGATGAAAACCAGTCTCATATTTCCAACTTTAGTTGAATTTTATGCCATCAAATCCAACTCTATATTCCTTCAAGTGAGCATGAGAATTTCATTTGGGAGGTGTATCATGCTTAAGTGTCAGGGGATTTTGGCATGGAGAAAATAGTACAGTATTGAAAAAGTAATTCTAATGGCCTAAGATTCAACAATACATTTCCAAGTATATTAGATCTTTCACTACCTATGCCATTGCCAAAAATAAAATTAAGAAGCAGGGGTTGTACACTCCTTTGCATACCCTAGACAAATCTTGAGAGTTTATTGATATAGATTATTTGGACAATAAAATTAAGGGAGTAACATAAAATGGAAAAACACACACAAATGTTTTGTAAAGATAACAACAATACAATAAAACCCAAATTCTATTAATGAATGGAACGAAAAAACATTGTAAACTGCAAAGCAATATAAACTAGCTCATTTGGTGGCAGCTTATCTCTAAAGAGAGATGTGTCTATTATGATCATTAACAAGATATCATTACAAAGAGACCAAAATGATACTTTTATCATAAGCATGAAGCCAAAGAGGAAAAATCCCTAAACATCCAGAAAACCTAACACTAGGAGATGAAGCGCCAAAAAGGATTTGTGGGCCTCGAGGTGCCTAGTTGAATAGTCAACTTACCGAGGGCATAAATTCCACATACAGACTAAATTTGGGGCATGTAATATCCCATTGGAAAGATGTCAAAGAGACAAATAACTTTTGGCAGGTTTAGTTTTTTTCAACCACTTTAACACTGTTTAGGGTGTCAAAACGCCCCCTGAAGTTTGGGACAACAAAAATACACTTTCCAAGGAGATGGAGAACTATCATGAATCAGTGGAAGAGATGGATGACCATCAATGTAAACTTGGATAATTTATATTAATGGAATACATCTATCACATGCCTTAAACTAAGCATGGAAATGACTATGTATTTGTGGTTGTTGACATCTTGTAAGAAGAGCATCACAATAGATGCCATTGGTAAGCTCTTCTTTTAGTGTGTTTGAGTTCATGTTGGACTATGGTTGGACTTCCACATACAATTATTTTAGATCGAGACAACAAGTTCTTGAGTACTTTTTGGTCCATCCTATGGTTGATGATGGACACCAAGCTAACCAAATCAAATTCCTTCCACCCTTGGACTGATTGGAAAATAAAGGTAGTCGAGAAGATGCACATATTATGAGAATGTACAACTCCAAATATCCATTCACATGGGATGAGAGCATTCTGTATCTTCAACATAGCTACAACATAGCCCTTCATAGATCTATTGGACACAACCCTTTTTAATTCTACCTGAGTTTCTAACCATTAACCCCAATTAATGTAGAATTTCCCATTATATACACAAGAAGAATCCTTTCATTTTCATAATTAGGTTGATTGGGTAGCCAAATTTGTTGAAAGGATCTAGCATGTCCAACAAAAATTTCATGTAAATAGAAAGGAAATTCCAAATACAAGAAGCACCATGATCAACATCGCATTCTGTAGAAGTTTCAGGTGGGAGATAAGGTATAACTGCATTTGTAGAAAGAGTGCCTTACAGGACCCCATTGAAATATCTACACACTTCAATATGGATCTTACGCCATCACCAAGGTTGTGGGTGAGAGAATGTTTTTGAACTAAGTATTCCCCCTTTCCTTGGATTGCACCTCGTGCTCAATGTGGAGCTACTTTGAACATATTTTTTACCTCTTTTGGACACCTAAGAGAAGGATAAGCACTTGACCCATATATAAATCAATCCTAAATACACTGAGAAGTTGGAAATGGGTATTTTCCAACAAATCATCCAACTATATTGGGTTGTCAAAGCAAGGTAGCTTCTTCACCAAAGCAAGTGGCTCACAAGGAATCATATTCAACATAAGTTTATCCATTTGATGGAGGAACTTGAAGTAATGGGGACCATTTCTTTGTGTAGGGGGGTGATTAATACATGTGCATATTGGTGGCCACCCACCCCTTCCCATAATTTATAACGGTTCCACATCTTTGTAGTTTTTCTATAGTTTTTTAGGTCTTGAACTTTTGGTGCATATTTTAGGCCTTGAACAATGTTTTTAATCCCTACGATGGCTTAGGTTTATCAAAGAATTTCTTTATCCTTGAATGAAATTGTTATTATCATAAAAATATTTATAATGGGCTATGTTCTACCCCAAACTGAGTCTATATGTGCAAGTCGTGGCCACGAGAACTTGATTTACCAACTAGATTCCTTAGTGCCCAATTCCTTTTGTCACTTCATCTCCTAGGATTAAGGTTTTGGATATTTATGACTTTTGCCTCTTAGAGTTTCACACTTTATGTTAGAAGTCAATTTTTCCCTCTTGTAATGTGTTCTTGCAAATGATCATAATTGACACATCTGTATCCAAAGATAGGATACCAACATTCTAGCTAGTTTGTATTGCTTTGCAATCATATTAGAGGAATTTTGGGGTCTAAAATGGGCCTCCTAAGGAAAATAATAAAATAATAGTTAAAATAATAAAATAATGGTTAAAATAATAAAATAATATTAATTAATTTTGGAGGAAGAAAGAAAAAACTACTTTTTGTGTTCGTATTTTCGACATATCTCCCTGTGTTTTTACTCAAATTTCGATTGGGAGAGCTCGTTGGATGCGGAATTTGATTCCGCATCCAATGAGCTCTCCCGATCGAAATTTGAGTAAAAACACAATGAGATATGTCGAAAATATGAACAAAAAAAGTAGTTTTTTTTAATGACAAATATGCCAATTCAACCATTATGGTTGACTTATTTTATTGAAATTCTATTGGTTCTTGAATTCCAACTCACAAAAACTTATTTTGGCACGTTTTCTTATAAGGCCCATTTTAGTAAGTTACCACGTTTAGTAAGTTACAATATTTTCCATTTTATTATAAGGCCCAACATTCATTAATAAAATTTGGATTTTACTATACTAATGTGGTCTCTACAATATCTTTGTGCGTGCTTCCATTTTATATTTATAAGTTCAATTGATTCTCTAGATAATGTAGATCAAGTTATCCATCAAGATTATTTATAACACATTTCGATTTCTACTATAAGGTTGCCATTTATCACCCTTTCTCTCTCTTTTTCTTAGTAGTTGAAGGCTTGAGTATGTTGATAAAAGATGTTAGGAGAATAAAGTTAGTAAAAGGAATAAAAATACATGATTCAGTGGTCATCTCTCATCCACTCTTTGTTGACACGATAATGATTTCTGGAAATGGATCTTTAAGGGAGATCCTAGAAAACCATTGAAAGCTATAGGAATGAAGATTAACCTAAGTAAGTCTGCTATGATGTTTAACTCTTTGATTGAACGAGACAAATTCCAAATTGAAAATATATTTCGAATGAATCAACTATAGTTAGATCAAGGTATTAAGTATTTTTGTTTTATTCTAAAACATAATGACTAGAACTATGAACATTTGTTGTACAGTAAAATAGAAGTTAGAATTGATATTTCCTGTAATAAATGTTTGTCAAGGGGTGGTAGAATAATATTGCTTAAGGTTATATTAGAGAATATTCCTATGTATTGGATGTCAATTTCTCACAATCCAAAATGAATCCTTAACAAAATAGAAAAAAAAGTGCTTTAGTTTCCTTTGGATAGGTAAAAGGGAGAACAAAGCAATCCCTTTAGTAAAATCGACAATAATGTCAAATCTTAAGGAAGCAGGAGGTTAGGGATTAAAAAAAGTTCACATTTTCAACATGGAAATATCAACAAAATGTTTGTGGATGCTAGTATACAATGCAAGTATTTGTGGGAAGGCAATGAAATCAAAATATTTGAGAAGGATTTCCATGGAGCTTTGGTTTGAGAAAGAAAGAAAAATTTCCCAGAGAGCTTATATAATTTTGGAAGCATTCATGAGGGATTTCCCACTAATTGGAAAATGGGTAACTTGGAATATAGGAAAAAGGAACACAACGTGAATAAGGGAAGACCCCTAGATCATAAGTAAATGTAACTACATGTAATCTAAATACTTATTATTATACCTTCATCACACATGGATTTTCTCACTAGAAGATGAAACATCATATGGTGGAGGGAATGTATGGTATCAAGGATAGAAACAATCAAAGGACTTGAATCTGCATGGATTTATTAGTGAGGAGTGTAAACATTTTGTAAAACTTTTAAATTCTAGTTTCATAAGATTGAATGATTAGTTATAAGATTTAATAACGTTGTCTAGTAACTAAGGGTTTCAAGAATACATGACAAATATAAGTTGTTCAACTAATATGGAAGAAGGTTGCGTAGAGGAAATGATCTAGTAGTGGTAGATAGTCTGGAATTTAGTAAGCCCTCTAAAGGTTGTTTTCTTTTCTATGGATAGCTTTAGATAAAAAAAATTAATCTTGGGATAATTACCAAAAAAGAAACATGAAAGGTCTTAAGAGATGTATAATGTGGAAGAGTTGTGAGGGGACAACATATCACTTCTTTGTTCATTATTCCTTTTCTAGAGTTGTTTGGATTGAAATTTTGCAGATTTCATGTGGAGAAAATAAATGGGAACAAAGGACTCTATTGGAATGTTTTCATTCATGGATAATTGATAAGTTTGAAAAATATTTTAGGGCTTTACCTAGCTTTGTGTTCTTGGGTTATGATTATCTAGGAACAAAACATTTTTTCAAGGCTTAGAGTTGAGTCTATCTCACATTGCTCACAAAATAAATTATGTGTGTCAAGGTAGTTGGGTTTCTAAAAAACAAAAAGAAATTCTAGAACTCAAAAGGATCATGTTATTGACGATGTAAAGACTTGGGGATTCTTTGATAGAGCATGTTAGAGATATCTAGGGAAGTGTGGGATTGGTGTTATCTTTTATCTCGATCAATCTCACCATTTCCATTGAAAGTTAGTAGTTGGGAAAGGGAAAAATAACTGAGTAGATCTTTATGCAGTGTGGCTCCTTTTGAGGAAAATAATAAAAAAATGTTTTATCAAGGTTACAAGTCTTTGGAAATTCTAAATTAATGGTGGATTGGTCTAACAATCAATGCATAATTTATAATATGCTTATTGAACCTATCATTAATCAGTTTATGGAGGTAAAGGGAAATTATAAAGAAATTTCATTTCCTCATGTTGAAAATAGTTCAATACAATAACAAATTAGATGTCTAAGAAGCTATTATTTTGTAGGAGGGGATCATATCTAAGTAGGAGTTTGGGGGAAGGACTCAGATTTCCACTTTTGAAAGGACTTATTCTTTTTAATGTAGAGGGGATTTTTTTTGTTTTTGTTGCCTAATGTTTTTTATGATCTCTATAACGGACTATGAAAGTAGGTTGAAATATTCTTATTTGAAAGGATGCCTTACAGGAGCCCGGGAAGTTTATTCCAGTGAAAGGAAAGATGTTGACTCAACAACATGATAGTCTCAAGCTTTAATTATTTATTTTATTTTTCGTTTGTAAAGGAAATCCAATCTATATTATGATTTCATACTAAAATATCAAATATATTTTTTTTTCTTTGAAAAAAGGAAAGAAGACAATTCCTTAGACTATTTAAGACTAAAAACATGCATGGAGGGAGGAAAGATACTTATGAGACCCGAAGCTTTAAGAAAATATTTAATGTAGGGAGGAAAGATACTTGTGATACCCGAAGCTTTAAGAAAATATTTAATGTAGGGAGGAAAGATACTTATGAGACCCGAAGATTTTTCCAACAATAGATCCTTGCATGCATGTTAGATTTTTTTTGTTCGTTATTCACTTTAATTTCCATGCAACAATATTTTCAAATTGAAACAAACATGTTTTTTAACAGAAACAATAAAAGAAATATATTTTAAAAGGGTTGTGCACATCCATACATTACAGTGCAGGAAGATTTCTGGGAGCAAGAGAGGACTGGTAGGATAAATGTACCAAAACTTCCAACAGAGTTGGCTTCCATCTGAAACACTTGAACAAGATCCTGCTATTTACTGTAACTTGAGAAGAGTAAACATGAACGAACTGCTAGTTCAAAAGGATGCAGAAAAACATCTTCCATTGGCCGAGCCTCATCACTAGGAGAATCTTGATAGTAGGTGCATTGGTTCATCCTTGCTAGTTTCATCACTTCTTCTTTGATGGTGTCCATCATACCCACCAGTTCTCTGAGGTCTCTATCATGATCATCAATATGAGAATCATGACATCCAATTTGGTTGGACATGAACCTGATGTTGGAAGCCATAACTTGTTACCCTTAACGCCCACCACAAAAATGTCTGAAATCTTGCGTAGGTGTTACTTTATATCATCCTTCCCATATTTTAAATTGGAAATACCTTCATCCATATTTTTTTCGCCATTGGGAGAAGACTCGTCCAGAAGGAGAAAAACTTCAAACAAATCCTGTAGGAGCTCAGTCGCGTCGCCTTATTTGTTTGAGCCGAGATACAAATGATACAAGAGGGGGGTTTCATCAATATTATCACTACAGTCCATAGTGCTCATGCAAGCTTCAAGAATAGAGTCGACTCATATTGAAGGGGAAGACGGGTAATAAATGCCGAGTGTTGGGGGAGGCCACTTATCCAAGGAGTTTCCACGATTCCAGACAATGGGAGAGAGCGCGCTATTCGAGGTCGAGTTGGGGATCCTAACCCTCTATCGGTGGTGAGTTAGGGAACAAAAAAAATACCTTTTCATTGACCATTATAAACCATTGAGACTTGAAACCTTGAGGCACCGATGCTGGCCAGATTTTCAGCTTGACCATTGTTTTCTCTGAGAATGTGGAGAAACAAAACTTGAGGGGGAATATTTATAGAATAATGATTCTATCATAATTGTTTTTTGCACCTGATAGAGCATTTGGAGTATCTCGATTGCATCTTTTAAATGACTTGTGGGAGTCACCGAAGACTAGTAATTTCGAGGTGGATCCCCAATCAATTAGTTCTAGGCCATGGTAAAGAACCAACCATTCTGCCTTATTGTTCATCTTAATTCTAAGACCCCAAGCAAATGTTTTCACTATTTTTCCACAAGGATTGAAAATTATCCCTCCCGCACCTGCCTCCCCTAAATTAAAACAAACATGCTTCATTGTAAGCAATAATAAATTTAAATTACAAAGGAATTCATTTGTTTTTCACTTTGATTAAAAAATACTAAGGACCATCAATGTGCAACACCCATAATGATCATATCTAAATATATAAGTGATCTTTTGTCAAATACCAGTCGAACAAATATTCAACACTTTATTTTCAACTACATAATCTTATTTTTCAGCTTAAGGTCTACTAATGTTCCTGTCAAAATTCTCAATTTTCTACCCCAAAGCATGCAAAATTTATTCTCTCAGAATCCATTTTATGTTTAATATGTGTCAATAACAAAGATGTACGGCTAAGATGTTTCTCTGTATTTGAAATTTGTTGATGAATATGTGATATTGTAAACCAAACATCAAAGTGCTCACATTGTACTATTTATATATAACTATAAATGAGGTGGAAACTTAAAAAATTAAGTGCAAGGGTAAAAACTACATGAAACTATTAAACCTATAGAAAATAACTTTCACCTTCTGATAAATGAACATAGAGTAAGGTAATTTAGGATCAAGAAGACAAAATTTGGAATACAATAGGCAATTAGCTATGAGAAAAATGAAGCCAGAGAAAACTTATCTCTATTAGAAAAAAACACTATTTTGTTTCATACCATTACATTAGAGTCACTGAGGGTTGAGGGAAAATGACCTCTAGTGATAATTCACATGTTATGGAGAGTTTTTAGAATCTTCACACATGTGAAATGGTTGTGATACTTCTCAACTTTCATGCCCTTCATATTCAGTTTGATGTCCCTAGTTCTTTGGTAGCTTTTGTTCATCATCCTTTTACTCAGTTTCCTTGTACTCTTGTTCCTCTTCCTATTTCTTATGTCACCTTATTGTGTATCTAGTACAATACACATATTCCTATATTTTTCCTTCTCAACTTATTTTTTAGCCTCTTTAGTATTATATTTTTTCTTAGCCATTTTCCAATGTCCTTCTTTTCATCTTGGTTGTAGCTTGGTTTTGTGGCCCTTTCTCACCATTGCCTCCTAATTGTAAGATTTTCCTCACTTGTAATATTATTCCCCCTACCAAAATTCATGCTTATATGATCACATGCACTTGAATATCATGGCATTCTTGACCACCACATCAAGAGGATCATTTCTTGGAAATATTTCTTCACCAAATTCATATGCCGCTAAGGCCTCACCTTTTACCTTAGTTACATTAGCAACATTTATACCATATGGTCCTATATATAAAATAATAGGAGGCCATGGAAATTTCTTTTCCACATCGAGGAAAGATCCAAATACAAAAATATAAGATTGATAAGCTATTTCACAGATGACCATTCTACCTGGAACAAACTATGGAAACAAATGTGGTGGTTTGGTGGCTCCAAAAACTCTTATGCATGTGGTAAACTTCATTACATACCATTCTCCTAACGTCCCCACCACATGCATCACTTCTTTGATCATAGACATAGTTGATTTTCAGAATAAAAGTGTGCATGCTAGAACCATGAAATGATCACATAACTACTTGTAGTTCCTCAAATACCTATGTTCCCTTAACACTTGACAATACATGTGAATTGGTGGATCACTCAACTACCACTTCCACCCCATCATAGGAAAACTATTACCTACACATAAAATACTAGAAAGTAGAAAAAAATGAAGGACTTTGGAAGGATTGTTGAATATTGATACTTTTCCCTTGAGAACGCATCTCTTATAGTAGTGGATAAGATGAGTGACCAATATAATACTTTATCACTCTTAACTATGTGATACATCAACTAATCCAAACTTCTTTGGTAATTTTGGAAATTTTTTTCCATATAATCTATTGAATATCAATATGAATGGTGAAAATTAATAATACCCACCGTCTTTTCATGATCTCACTATAATTATTGCCATGAGTGAAATGTACAACACATTCATATATCATGTTGATCCTAGGATTATCTAATTTATAATATATCTCAAGACTTGAAGTCTAGAACTAAGTGATAGAATTTCTTTGATAATTCATAATCAACCTATACTCGATTTAGTGTGGTATTCCAACTAAGAAATGATATCTGCATATGGCATGAATGTTGGTATAATTGCAACCTTATGCAAACAAGATATCCACATATTATGAATCATCTCAAAATCAAGGTCTTGTCCCTATGAACTTAGAACATCCACTAGATAATATTTTTGATAGATTCTTCCCCAACGTGGATTACAGTCTAGTTCTATGATACATTCTATATCACCATAGATGCGTCGAGGGGAATCCTTTTCTTTAGAATCCATATGTACTTCATATTTAAGATGAATTTTTTCTCCCTTCTCCCTTCTTGTAGATTGTTTTGGAGGATCCATGCTACTATCATGCAATTCATCCATGGAAACAACAAGAAATGTTAATGTAATTAACACTTGTGCAATTTTCGCATCATGGGATAATGTGATGGGGTCTTGAATGGAAAAACATATTCAAGCATGCAAATTGAAAACTATTAAAGGGGTTTTAAAAATAATATTTATAGGAAACCTTGTGAATAAATGAGGATTGACAATTTGTGTGAGGGAACAGACTAGTAGGCTGTTGAGCAATAACCGAGAAAAGTTGAGAAGAGGGATTGAATTCCACTTGTCATTCTAGATCCCAAGCATATATTACCCATGGAATGTATAGTGAAGTTGACCTCCCATGCTAGATGCATTGATGATCACTCTATCTTAGGCAAGCAGGGACAAATGTTTTTTCAGCTTTCTTTATTCCCAGGGTTTATCTCCTTTTCTCATGTATGTTGATATGGGTGTTATAAGTATTGAGTATAAATTTTATTTTGTTGAATGGGAAAGTGATGGTCCCAAAATGATGAAAGGTATATATCCTTTGGGTTGTGGGAAAGTGAATTTATCCTTACATTATCATATCATAGCTTGGATCCACTTCCTTCACAAAATCCTTTATTTTGTCTTCATGTGGCCTTTAATCCCTTGTTGTCACACATTATAACTTCACATCCTTAATATAATATTTTTTGGTCCTTATAATTCCTACATGTATCTATTTCCATCCTCTCTATCTTTTGAAAACTTTTCACCCTAAGTCACAACCTTCTTGAATTCTCCTCATTCAGGGTCTTCTATATATCCTCATGTACCTTGTTACTATGGCTCACTTCACATCTTCTTAATATATTCTTCACACAACTTTTCAAACATCCTCAAGGAGATTTTTTATCTTTTATATTCTTTGTGAATTCAGCATCATATCCCTAAGATTGTTAAGTAAAATCAATGTCTATTTATTAGTCTTATGTTACAAGTTTTTTGAGAAGAAACATGTTTCCTAATTGTCATATATTGGAGAGTAATTTTGATCATTATCACAACTACAAACTCATCATATATTCTCTTTGATGGTTAGGATTTACTATATGTCTATTTCCATTTATGTAAACAATATGAAAAAATGGAAGCTTTGATTTCCATCATTGTGTTTGACTAAAATAGGGTATTTCAACTTAGGGTGAACACCTTAAGAAACAACTCACACAAACACATCACATATCGAGACACCATTGCAATACGTGGTTAAAACCCTTAGAGAGGGAAATGATCCCCGACCTTATCCAAATGACCACTTGAGGCAATACACTAATACAAATGAAAAAAATTTACATATGTGTTTCTCACAATCCATTATCTAGAAAATAACCCTCTGCATTCTCTTTAAATAAAGATCATGGACCAATCAGGTGTTAAACCATGGATCAATATAGTTATCAAGATAGAGGATAAGATTAATAGTCAAATTACTTTATGTGTGGAGCATATCAAAACCCTCAGATTGAAAAAATACTAATTCATACTATGGAAACACACTTTACCTAATGACTCATTAGACCAAGTTGTTATTAACTAAATCCTAAGTGTCTAGATATCATAATAATCCCTCCTTAAGAATAACTTGGGATAGGATTGAAGGATACAAGAAGGAACAATAGGAGAAGGAAAGAGGAATTAGAGCATATATCCACTTCCTCAACTCCTAGCACATATCGAAGTTTGGGAAACCCCACTTATGTAAGAGACATAATGAAACTGTTGGCAACTTGATCATTTGTAGGGAAAAAGAGCACTTTGAGAAAGTGGTATTGAATAATTTTTCTATTGGAGTGCATGTGTATATCATTGTTTCTATTGCACTCATGTTTAACTAGATTGTTGGTGATCTTGATGAAACTTTTATTGTCACACTAGAGGGTGTTTGAACGTAGTTGCTCGAATCCAAACTCTAATTTTTTTTGTCAAAGCCATAAGGTTTCTTGACTTGCATTAGTTGCAGCTCAATACTCTACTTATGTTAACTTGAAGAGATATGGGGTTGGTGTACAATATTCCATGTGGAAGTAGTGAAGAAGGTCACATGCATACTTAGATTGAAAAAGAAAAAATCCTTTTCTAGTTGCTAATACTTAAAGGCCAATAAAATAATGCAAATTTCCTAAGTTGTTCGTTTCAAATTTCTTCTTACAGTTAGATTTTACATGGGTTGAAATTTTAGCATCACTACCAGTATTAATAAGGCCATCAACATAAATAACAAGGATTAGGAGATGCATTCCTAGTTTCTTGGCTAGACATTGAGGTCAAAATGGCATCTAAAAAAATCAGTGCCAAGAAGAAAACTATTCATTTTGGCATGCCAAGATCAAGGAGCTTGCTTAAGGAAATAATGAGATTTCTTAAAGGGACAAACAAGGCTAGATTCATTTTAAACATATCGAAGATATTGTTCCATGTAAATTTATTCTTTGAAATCCCCATGAAATAAGGTGAATTCGACATCCATTTGATGGAGATCCCATAATGTGTAGTGATAAGGGTTAGAACAAGGAAAATGGAATTCTTTTGACTATGGGGGAACATGTTTCGTTATAGTTAATTCCTTCAAATTAAGAAAATCCTTTATAATCTAACCGAGAATTATGTCTTTCAACACTTCCATTTGATTCATACTTAGTTCTATAATCCCATTTACATCTGATAAGTTTTCCTCCTTTCAGAAGAGGTGCAAGATCCCAAGTATAGTTCACCATTAAGGAATGCCATTCTTCATTCATTGTTGCATCCCAATCTAGATGACCAAAAGCTTTTGCAAATGCATTTAGATCACGAGTCTTTGAAACTTGATCCAAAAGAGAGGAGTCTGGTTGTAACTCTAAATGTGTTCAACTCTAAATTGTAAAATCAACAACAAGACTACCAACAGCTTCTCATGTTGTATAGCCCCATCTAGGAAGTAGCGTCATTGGTGCAATTTCATGTTCAATGGACCCAATGAAGGAAGGTAAGTAAGCAGAGGCAAATTTTCATCCTCACTATCATCATTCAAAGAAGAAACTAGAATAGGATCACTAGCATACAATTTGGGAATAAAAGATGGCACAATCGCTAAAGATGGCACAAACGTCAAAATAGGCTTATAGGACGAGAGATGTTCATCAAATTAAACATCTCTCATAATTATAATTTCATTAGAATGAGGTTGAATAAGTCTATAGCCTTTTAAATATTTATAGTATCCGATAAAAATGCATTTCTCACTCTTAGGCTATAATGCTTTCCGTTTTTCATTAGGAATGTGATAACATGCTTCACTACCAAACACATGAAAGTCACTTGCATCATGTTTAATTTAATCTATAACTCTTCTGGCCTTATATATTTTTTAAAGCCTTTATGGGAGTGCAATTAACTATGTAATTTGCAGAAATAATGACTTTTGTTGGAAAATGAGGACTTAATCCTTAGGTTGGATCATACAATTTATTGTTTCCTTTAATGTGAGATTGTTTCTTTCAACAACACCATTTTGTTGCGGTTTGTAAGAAACAATGTGTTGCATTTGAACACCCTATGTAGTGTAGTAATTGGTATATTTGTTGTTAACATATTCACCACCAATATATGTTCTTAATTTTTGAAGTTGATGTCTAGATTGTTTTTCTACAAGGGTCTTGTAGGCCAAAAACATGTTAAAAACTTTACTCTTAAGTTTTAAGAAATAAATTCAAATGCATATGGAGAAGTCATTAAAGAAAATTTAATAAGTACATGAACTAATAGAAAGAATCAAAAGGAAGTGAACAATATGAATCACCTTGAGCAAGCTACAAGGGGGCTGAGGGATGCAAATTTGCACGTTTTTCAAACTTGTTCTAATGATGTTTGTTGATAAGACACCTAAAACAAACACTGTTTCTGCAAGAAAAGAGATAAAGGTCAATAACCATTTCCTAACTACATAGCTATTGCAATGAGCAATATTTTATATTACCAAATCATTCGTGCCAAAGTTTGCTCAAGTCATCTCTATGAATAATAAAAATTGATGGAAAAGATGATAACCCATCATTGCCAAATATTTACCTCTTGGTAATACCATCAATAGTTCCATTTTATAGTACATACTTAGAATCTTTTAAATCCTTTATTACAACTTGGCAAGGCAAAAACTCTACAATATTACATCCACTAGAATGGGTGATCTAATAGACTGACAAAAGATTGTAGGAAAGGATTGGAACACATGATACATCATTGGAATAACTATCATATAGCTAAAATATAATATCCATGATCTGATATTCATATCATAATATTAAATTTATTCAAATTATCTTAATGTTTTAAAATAAAACTTGCAAACAACCAGTTGACTTTTGGAAGCTAAGCAGATACGGGAAAATTACTGATACTTTTGGTCACAGGGAAATGGGAAGAGGGGAGCAATAAAGGAAAGAATAGGACTGATAGAGAATATTTACTAACACATTTATATCAGGTGCCATTGAGTTTTTGGAGTCTGCTCCGCGGAAACCTACTTCCATGCTGCTGGGTCAACTAATCGTGAAACTAGGAAGCACTTTTCTCATATCCACAACCATAGGATTTGGAGAAATGATTTGGATTGGTAATAAATTTATTATACATGTATATAAAGGTTTATTCAAGTTTTAAACAAGTCTGTATAGTCACAAGTCATATTAAGGGTGGAACTATGAAAACTAGTTACCGGGACCGTGCAACTAGTCAAGATTCAACGCTTTCCAAAGGAAATAAGAGAGGTACTGCAATTCAGTTTTAAACATGGAATGTGATAATTATGGTGTTAAATAATTTTCAGAATATAAATTAAAACAAATGGACTTTTTTATGTACATACAATGCTTCGAATTGGAAAACTAGTCATTTTAGCCATGAATTCTAGGTAGGGTGTAAAAGATTGATACAAAACTCAGTCAAAACATATCAGAATGTTATGAAACTTGAAGAGAATATAAATAATACTATATTAGAGCCACTAGGGTCAAAATAATTCTTAGATCCACTAGGGTCAAAATTGCTAGAAGTCCATAGAACAAAGAGAAAGAGAAAAGAGGAAGGAGGGAGGATTTGATCTCTGAACTTGGTGATGATGATTCTGAAATTTCTCTTAGACCTGATAAGCTTCAGTATTCTGTTATTAAATCATAAATAGGCTGAAATACCTCTCAAATCATCATGGACAAATCTATCTTCTTCTACACCAAAAACTAGCTCTAGAAATCCATAGGAAGCTTGGAGATTCGATCTCTAGAATGAATGATGATTTTTTCTGATATTCAAATTAAACTTGATCAGCTACAGGACCTGCAAATAAAATCAATGACAATGGCTGAATTCCATTATCCTCTCACAGAAATCTGAGGCACATCTTCGTTGCTTGACTAGGGGCACATCTCTCAATTCTCAAATGCACAAATGCATTCATAAAATTTCTCAAACTAGCAAAATATGTGAAAGGGAGTTGGAATACTTCTTTTATAGAATTAATGTTGACCTGTTGAGAAAGTTACTTGGCTTGGTGACCTGTGAGAATAGGTCACCCATGAGTGGACATACTTTCCTTACTTTTCTTTTCTTTGGATTTCCTTCCTTTCCTCTTTTTCTGACTTTCCTTCTTTTCTGAACTTTCTTGCTTTTCCTGTTTTATCCTACTTTCTGTATTTATGCTGCTTTTCTTGAAATATTACTCTTGTCTCATTTTTGGCATCATTTTTGGACTCTAGTGCTTACTTGACTTCTAATCCAAGTAATTCCTCCAACCTTATCCACTAATTCGAATTGGTGGGCCAATTTCTCTATTTATTCAGCATAACAAATAGAAATATTAATTGCACCAATAATATTAAATGCTCCATAATTATTTATTCCAAGTGGGTAGCTACTATGGATAAATTTAAATGCACACTCTTAATTAATTAATTGCCTCATCTTAACCCCTCATTAATTATTTAATTCAATCTATCACTAGGATCCATGGGGTTTGATCTGCTTCATGTTGTTGTCAAAATGGGAACATGACAGTCCTCCCTTCCGAAGATTGCTTGTCCTCAAGCAAAGTATCCCAAGAGGTACATCATGCTTTTGTTGCAATACTCTGATCATAATCCTCTCTCCAAGAAAATATTCACTGCATCTGTAACTGAACACGCCTAGTTCTATCCAAGTGAAGCAACTGGAAAGTGTGCCAATATTCCATAAGAATATCATAAATGCAAATATACCACTATTATGTAAACTATAAGTCCATCCAAAGAGGCCTTCCCTATGTGGGAAACTGAAACCAAGTGCTACATAGATGAACTAGTGCAAAAGAGGGTTGGTTTGCTCCATCATGCCAACATGTAAACAAATTCTCCAAGGACAAACAATGCCAGGATCTCATTGCTTGTATGGCACCCCCATGTATTAGAATACCATCCAACAAAATCTCTTAAGCAAAAGAGTGCCTAGATCCCACTATTCATGCTGCATCTCCCCAAACATTAGTAATAAGAAAAAATCAGCATCATATGAAATGTTGGGAAAGATGAAAACATCATACCACCATATTGGAAAATCATACTTTCCAATGCAAACCTGAACATTTTTTAAACTCTCCCACTAGACATGGAATTCCTCATCTGTTATCTTTGTTCTGGTGCAAAAACTCAACATTCTGCTACTTGCTCCACCAAACTGACTCAAGTGGAACTTCCATGCATAGCCATGCATGATGAAGACATCAAATAGATGCCTCTGATGTTTCTTGTGAACATAGAAATGGAATGGTGAAATTTTCATACCACATGGCTGAACCATTAAGTCATCAATAGAATATGTGGGAGCCGCCTGCTCCTCATATGGCATCAATTTTCATCCCCATGTGTGTCGGTTGAAATAGAAGTGTGGAATGATTTATAGTGAAACAAATCTCTGAAAAATGTGTCCACCAAAGGTGTGGATGCATAAAACCCATCATGAGCTGGTCCAACACAAGGGGTTTTTTCTGACTCTTCACTGAAAAGAGGACTCCTTCCATGAGAAAAATGAGCTTTTCTCGGGCAATGTCCATGTGCTTAGAACTCATCATTTGCATCCAAAAATTCCTCAAGCACAAAAAAATAAGAATGCACCTCATGTGCATGTGTATGGAAGCTATCCAATGGATTTAAATTAAATCTTTGCGCCTGCCCACATGTCAGGAAAATGTCAGTCACAATTTATTTATTTTTTGCAGAAATTAAACCTTTTACCTCCCATAGTCTTCATTCCCAAGGTTTCTCTATCCACCCAATCAATGGATGAATAAGGAATTTTATTTTCTGATCCATATGAAATGTGATCAACCATATTTCTGATAGAGAAGAACACTTCATCCTTCCTCTCAACCTCAATGAGTGCTTGGCACCTTTTCACAAGCACCTACAAATCTACTCCTTCCTCATGGATGTCCTCCACATGAGGTTCCTCCATTATACCCAAAACATTTCCTTCCATGCAGCATGAAAGGTGTGACACCTTCAACTTCTTTTGAAATTGACAGATCTACAACTTTGACTCTTGAAGGGATCTTTGTCTGCTCTTTGATGAGTTACTGGTGATCTCCAACTCATAAGTGATCCTGTTAGATTCTTCTTCCTCCTTATTGAGTGCACTATGGTACATCTCAGCCATCATGAGGAGATGATCTCCGTCAAATAGTAGGTTCACATATCTCTCCTTCATCTTGGCCATGCCTTCTTTCAGTGCTATGCACTCCTCCAGAAAGGCTTATCCTTCCATCTCTCATGTGGAAGCTTTCCAACAACACCTTGCCACCAAGGCATTGGTGTCAACAATGTTCTTCATGGATTCCCTAAGCTTCTTTCTGTCCTCCTTTAGTGATCCACTCAAATTATGTGTCTCACCAAGAAGATCCTTCACCAAGGTTTATTCTTCTAATAGTTGACATATATGGCCATTTTTCTTGTGGCATGGATCCACCACACAGAACTCATCCTTAATAGACAGGCCAGCCTTTGAATTTTATGCACACTCACTTCCATGATGTGAAGTGCAGGGTATATCTAAAGGTTGGAAAGACATGTGATCAGAAATAATTTCATGCTTTGTCATTTCAGCTCCATCATGCTGCAAGGGAGTCCAAAATTCTAAACTGTGTTCATCTCTCTACATCAGATTTTTCTCTTCCAATTTTCTTAGTTCACACTCGGCTGGTGGGGGCTTGTCTTCCACCTCATTGGGAAGTTCATATGATGACTTCAGATATGATATTTTGTTCTTATTTTGGATCTGATCCAAAATATACCATATCATCGTGAACAAAATCACCCTCCTTTGCACTGATTTGGTGTTCACCAACAAAGAAACTAGGAGATAATTCTTTTCCCTCACCATTGTCCTTCATTCTGCAGTCCTCATAGGAAAGTGCAATATTTTCAATCTCCCATGAATCAGATGGCTGCAAGTAATAATGGTTGCTGCAAAAATCAGAGCCCTTATAATCCATGTACTTTATGTTACCCTCTCCTTGTACAGATACTTTGGTGGCCTGCTCCTCCACCAAATTTTCTGGTTCACACCCAAGCAGTGTGGCCTTGTTTTCTTCTTCATTTTGTGGCTCCGAAGGTGACTGTAATTCTGATTTGTAATATAATTTTATTTCTGAACAAAAAGGTGTTTCTCCACCCATAAATGATCCAACATCTCTATCAGTGATCTGGAGATCACCCACAAAGAAATTGGAAGTACATTCATTATCCACACTACCAACAACCAGATTTTTTATCGTTGTGTCTTCATCTGCACATGGATTCTCTTCATCTTCTTTCAAGGAGCTTGAGAATTTTTCATCTTTAGTGGTACTCATGTCACAATATTTATAAGCTCTATTTGAAGGAAAACCAAAAAACTCTTAAATCTTGAACATGCAGATGGCTTTGAGGAATCTTCACCTTTGGTTCCTTCTTCTTCTTCTTTTCTCAAAGAGGTGGAGCAACTTGGTTCCTCTCTAGATGGATTTCTGATCTTGAAAGAATTCTCATAATAATGCTTGGGCCAGAATCCATATTTGAAATAAATATAATCACGAAAAGAAAGGCTTGCACAAATATTCCTACCCAAAGCTAGATAGTCCTCGTAGCAGTGAGGCATGTTCTCACATGCTTCAATGATCTCGATCAAGTCTTTCTTAATCATTGGAGAATAAGATCTGATATCTTCCCCATCTGATGGCAAATAGTCTTCATCATATTCATGTTTTGGTAGGCCTCCATCAACATAGAGAATTTATTCTTCTTCATATTGTCTGCAATACTCTTCATACTGGTCATCATAGTCATCCTCATAGTATGACATGGATGGAAATTTCTTCAATGAGAGATTTATTTCCACAGGTTTATCCAAGGAAAGAGATCTGATACCACTATGATATCCCTGATTTTATATTCATATCAGAATATTAACTTTCTGCAAATTAGATTAATGTTTTAAAATAAAACTTGCAAACAACCAATTGACGTTTGGAAGCTAAGCACATTAGGGAAAATGACTGATACTTTTGGTCACAGGTCAATGGGTAGAGGGAAGAAATAAATGAAAGAATAGGACTAGTATATTGTCTTCCCTAATACATTTAGACAAGGTACCATTTATTTTTTGGTTTCCACTCCACAGAAACCTACTTCCATGTTGTTGGGTCACCTAACCGTGAAACTATTGAAGCACTTTTCTCATATCCAAAACCAAAGGATTTGGAGAAATGATTTGGATTGGTAATAAAGTTATCAGAAATGTATATAAAGGTATATTCAGGTTTTAAACAAGTCTGGACAGTCACAAGGAAGATTAAGGATGGAACTATGAAAACTAGTTACCAGGAATGTGCAACTAGTCAAGATTCAACGCTTTCCAAAGGAAATAAGAGAGGGAATGGGATTTGGTTTTAAGAATGGAATGTAATAATTATGGTGTTAAATAATGTTCAAAACATAAATTAAAACAAATGGACTTGTTTAGGTACATAAAATGCTTTGAATTGGAAAACTAGTCATTTTAGCCATGAATTCTAGGTAGGGTGTAAAAGATTGATACAAAACTCAGTCAAAACATATCAGAATGTTATGAAAATTTCAAAGAATTTAAATAATAATATATCAGATACATGAGGGTTGAAATAATTCTCAGAATATTCACAGAAGACACCTCTCATAGCACAACTCCAAAATTATGACTTTGGTGCTAGGAAACCCAAGAATTTTGATCTCTGAATCTCACAAAATTTAGGAATGACCCAAAGATGGTATGAATATGATATTTAACAACAAATTAGACATAATTATACATATCATATCATACATATGTCGAAATATCCATTACATAGCTCCAAAATTGCTAGAAGTCCATAGAACAAAGAAAAGGAGAAAAGAGGATTAAGGAGGGAGGATTTGATCTCTGAACTTGGTGATGATGATTCTGAAATTTATCTTCGACCTGATCAGCTTCAGTATTCTGTTATTATGTCAGAAATAGGCCAGAATACCTCTCAAAGCATCATGGAAAAATCTATCTTCTTTTACACCAAAAACGAGCTCTAGAAATCTAAAGGAAGCTTGGAGATTCGATCTCTGGAACGAATGATGATTTTTCTGATCTTCAAATTCAACTTGATCAGCTACAAGACCTGCAAATAAAATAAATGAAAATGTCTGAATTCCATTATCCTCTCACATAAATTTGGGGCACATCTCCCATGCTTGACTAGGGGCACATTTCCGAATTCTCAAATGCACAAATGCATTCATAAAATTTCTCAAACTAGCAAAAGATGTGAAAGTGAGTTGGAATAATTATTTTATAGAATTAATGTTGACCTGTTGAGCAAGTTACTTGGCTTGGTGACCTATGAGAATAGGTCACCCATGAGTGGACATACTTTCCTTGCTTTGCTTTGGATTTCCTTCTTTTTCCTCTTTTTCTGACTTTCCTCATTAGAGGAAATTTCAACTCAAAATGGGCCTTTTAACTTTAACTCAAATTCCATGTCATCATGTGTTAGCGAATGAAATTGCTTTAAATTTGAACTACCGTATAGGTTTTAAACATTTTTTTAATATAAATTTGGGGATAGGTATCATAAAAAAAACTACTTTTTTTGTTTGTATTTTCGACATATCTCCCCGTGTTTTTACTCAAATTTCGATCGAGAGAGCTCGTTGGATGCGGAATTAAATTATGCATCCAACGAGTACCCACTCAACATACTTTTGATGGACCTCGCTACCCCAAAAACAAGAAATACCTGAAAAAACGGGATGATGAGGCCCATTTTTGAGTTGAAATTTCCTCTAATGTCTTTTCTGAACTTTCCTGCTTTTCATACTTTCCTGCTTTCTGGATCTATGCTGAATTATTCCTCTTTTCTCATTTTTGGCATCATTTTTGGACTCTAGTGCTTACTTGACTTCTACTCCAAGTAATTCCTCCAACCTTATCCACTAATTCGAATTGGTGGACCAATTTCTACATTTATTCAACATAACAAATAAAAATATTAATTGCACCAATAATATTAAATGCTCCATAATTATTTATTCCAAGTGGGTAGCTACTATGGATAAACTTAAATGCACACTCATAATTAATTAATTGCCTCATCTTAACCCCTCATTAATTATTTAATTCAATTTGTCACTAGGATCCATGGGGTTCGATCTGCTTCATGGTGCTGTCAAAATCGGAACATGACATAAATTGTTCTAGAAACTACATCAGTAGAAAAAATGGCTTTATCCTTAGCCATAAGATGCTCCAAAATAAATGAGTCACTCATTAGAAAGAGAAGTAGATGATGCATTAAAGGAAAAACCAAAAGTATAAAGTGCATGTCCATGTTAAGAACAATTGGAAGAAAAACAAATATTGATGTCGTGATTATTCATTGCTTCTTCTTAGGTTTCCATTTTCATCAAACACTTAGATTCCACCCGTCCATCTTTCCCACAAAAACTGCAATGTCGCTAAGTATTCTTACCTTTTGATTCAGTTCCTTTATCACTATTGGGAGTAGGAATTTTCTGAGAGAGTTTGGGATTCTTGTTTTATTTCTTATTGCAAGGTTTACACCTCTTTGGATGCTTGAATTTATCCTTCTGTTGTGCCACTAGGGCTTTGTTAAATGTACCTGGAATGCTCATCATTAATAGATGTAAGAGCTTATATTTCCCTCTAAGTAAAGAATTATAAATCCTTCAAGATAGGGTGTTTTATAAGAGCTTTTTCTACTTCATATTGATTATTGCCATTTCTATTAGTGAGTCAATTTGCATCGTAAATGCATTGTTTCTATATTTGCCACATTTCATACATTATATAATTTTGTTCCTACATTTCTTGGTTTTGAATGGGTCTAACATGCATTGAAGTGATATTATCCTCATTTGGGTTTATTATATCATTTGTCCACCATTGGCTAGCTCAAAACTATTATTCAGGAATCAGTGTTGTTGCGAAGTGTTGGGTATTGGTTGTTTTATATGACAACTGATAGTTTTCATGGATTTAAATCTTTTAGTAGGCTAAGGATTACACCAATTTCATTCAATGCATTGAGATGCTATATAACAAAGATGAGAAAAAAGTGTTGGTTGTGGAGCTGGATTATCTTCCTAAGTCAAAGGATTGTTCTTCCTAAGTCAAAGGATTGATTCAACCATGTTTGGATACCAAAATAAACAACGATTGAAAATAATGTAATTTCATATTTAATATGGACCATCCCTTATTAGATTACAGATTTGATGGTAAAGATTCTGTTTATGTAATTTTTTCCCTAGAAGGCAACCCTTTTTTAAAGAGGGCATTGTATTGTGATTGAGTAGTAGTAGTATGTGAGAGAGACTACGAGAGAGTGAAGAGGAGGTTCTTACAGATGTTGATGTAGCCAATAAAATTTTATTCATTCACAAGATCTAAAAATCATGCAAACACATGAGAATGGAAAATAACTATGTTTTTTTCCTTCTCCATCACTAACAATTACAATGAAAGTTCAACCCCATATAACTACTATATGAGATTTTAAAAAACTGCTAATTTTAGAAAATTCTTGCATGACTCTAAAACTCATGAAAAGCTAAAAGGTAACTAGAGAGACACTATTTTTAGACATGATTTTCTAATTAGGTGCATAAACTAAAAGATAAATGATAATTACAAATTTAAAAAATCCCAAAAAAACACTAAAACTCTAAAATGAGGCATTATATGAAGGAATTTAGCCGTGAAAAAGTGTCAGAATGTGGTCTAACCTAATGGGTTAGATTGACACGGAAATTAAATATTCAAGACACAAATTCCTGTCAAATTTCATCTCAAACGAATAATTGAGTCAAAAGTTATGACCCTCGAAAATCCCTGCATCATTCTCCTCTCGTTGAAAAGAACGTAACTCCTGCGAGTTTTTGTCTTTAAATTGATGCCACTTAACGAGATCTAGGTTAAATAATTCCCCCCTATATAATTCATGTACTCTTTGTTGGTGCTAATTCTTCCCACTGGACTAGATATCAGTTGCATTGGCCTTGTCCAGTATGAAGGGTCTTTTTATCTAAAATATGCAAAATCTTTTCTTTTTCTTGCTCGAAATGACATGTTGCCAATCCACATCCGCTTCACTATCATCACCCATATTTTCCCCATAGAAGATATGTAAATCAGAAATGTTAAACGCAGGGGAAATATCGAGATCAGCTGGTAAATCGACCTTATATGCATTGTTGTTAATTTTCTTTAGCATCTTGCAAGGACCAATTTTCTTATACTTCAATTTGTGGTAAGTTCATCTAGGAAGCCACTCTTTCCATAATAACCATCACCAAATAACCTTCATTGAATACCAGATATCATCAATGAACATATTTTATAAAAAAAAATCCTACTCATTACTAGCCTGCAACTTTTGTCTCACTTGTTTCTTCAACTTTCGAATGTATTTTGCAAATGCTTCCCCATCATCATTAGTCCTATACCCAAGGTATAACTACACTAAATATAGGACACCCATAGGATTTATATTGTAAGAAAACTAAAATGGATATTTACATGTAGATATATTCACTAAACTATTGAAGGCAAATTTTACTTGAGGTAAATCCAAATTCCGCTGATTGGGCTTCTCTCCAACAATGCTATGTAATTGGTTTCCCAAACTCCAATTTACTACCTCGATTTTCCTATATGTTTGGGGGTGATAAGCACTACTGAACTATAATCTAGTCCCCATTTTCTTCCATAAATTCCTCCAAAAATGACCCAATAACCGAGTATCTCTATTAAAAGTATTAGTTTTTGGAACACCATGCAATCTAACAATTGTTGAAAAAACTAATTCTGCCACCCTCGATGCATCACTAGTTTTCTTGAAAGAAATGAAACGATCCATTTTAGAGAACCTATCAAAAACCACAAAAATATAATAATTAACTTGTTGTTTGTTTGGGAGCCCCAACATAAAGTCCATGTTTTGATCTATTCATGGGTCTGTGGGTATTCGTAATGGCATATATAAACCTGTATTTTGTGGATTTCCTTTATCCATTTGAAAAATCCTATACCATTCCTCTTAAATCTTTATATATTTTTAAATATTTGGTCAGTAATACTTATTTTCAATTAAGGCTAACATCTTATCCTTTCCAAAATGTCCTGCCAAGCCACTGTTGTTAAGTTTTCTAACAATATTTTCTCTAATAGAACTAAGTGGAATGCATAGTTGTTTTCCTTTGAAGAGGTAGTCATATTGGATAAAATATTCACCCTGAATAAGATCCATGTTCCTAGTGATTGGATTCTTCAACTATTCCACAATCTCCCCAAAAAATGTTATCAAACATATAGAGATCCTTCAATGCATCAAACCCAATTACTTGAATTTCCATGGTTGTCAAAAGAACACTACGCCTACTTAAAGCATTTGCAACCTGATTCTTCCTTCCTGATTTGTGCTTCAGAACAAAGGTGTAGCCTTGTAAGAAAGAGACTCAATTTTCATGTCTACTATTTAATTTATTTTGGGTTTTTACATATTTTAATGCAATGTGATCAATAAATAACACAAACTCCTTTGGCATTAAATACGGCCTCCAATGTCGCATTGCTTGTACAGTTGCATAAATTTCTGTTAGATTTACATGCTTGGTGAAGTACATAGCCAAGTACAACTCCAATGTCTACATGTGAAGCATCACTACCAACTTCAAACACTTTATCAAAATATGGTAAAGCTGATATAGGTGCCTCAGACACCTTCTTCTTTATAAAGTTAAAACTTTCCTCAGCTTCATTGGCCGACATGAATTTCTTGCCTTTGGTGCAATATGTTATGGGTGCTACAATATTGCCAAAAAATTGAATAAATTTTCCGTAAAAGTTGGCCAACCCATCAAAATTTCTTACCTTTGTTATGCTCCTAGAACTAGGCCACTCCAAATTTGCTCTGATCTTCTCTGAATCCATCTTGACTCCTTTTGCTGAGGTGACAAAACCCAGAAATGCCAAACTTTCTTGCAGGGACCTAATTTTCTTTAGGTTTGCATAAAGCTGATGTTTTATTAAAGCATCCATTATAATCTTTAAATGTTGCAAGTAATATTCTTTGTTGTTATTGAAAGCTAGGATGTCATCAAAATAAACGACAATGAAATTACCAATATAAGCTCAAAGCACAATATTCGTCAACCGCATGAAAGTACTAGGTGCATTGGACAACCCGAATGGCATCACCATCCATTTATATAATCCATCCTTGGTCTTGAAGGCATTTTTCCTTTCATCCTCTTCATGAATATGGATCTAGTTGTATCCACTTTGCAAATCAATTTACTAAAGTATTTAGCTTCAGCTAGCACATCCATCATGTCGTCCAAGAGTGGTATAGGATGTTGATATTTGATGATGATTTTATTGATTGCTCTGCTATCTTTGCACATCCTTCACGTATTATCTTTTTTTGGAGTCAACAATGTTGGTACAACACAGGGACTCATGATTTCTCTTACCACACATTTCTTTTTAAGCTCTGTTACTTGTTGGTTGACCTCTGCATGTTGTGTAGGACTCATCCTATAGGCTACTTGATTAGGTGAAGATGATACTGGGATTAGATCAATGTGATGTTGAATATACCTCCTTAGTGGCATCACAACAACAATTTACCCCTTTAGAGGGGGTTTATACTTGTGGGGGTCTTGCCAAAACTGCCTCTAATAGTTTCTTTAGAGCTTTCGAGGTGGCTGTTGAACCCCCTCCCCCCACCAAAAGTCATGAAACTTTAACTTTTGGCGGTGGTTTTTTAACAACCACCTCTAAAAGTTCAATTCCAATGAATTTTAGGGTTTTTTTTAAATAATTGCACCTAAATGTTAAGTTTAAGGGTGTTTTTTTGCAACCCCCCTTAAAAGTCACGATAATTGAATTTTTGGAGGCATTTTTTTAACAACACCTCTAAAAGTTTGATTTTTATGATTTTTTTTGGGTAGGGGGGGGGGGGGTTTAACAAAGCTGCGCCTAAATATATTTTTGAAGGTAGATTTTTTACAACCACCTCCCTAAATGTCATGAGAATTTAAATTTTGGAGGCGTTTTTTTCAAACCCCCTCCAAAATTCATGAAATTTTAACTTTTGGTGGTAGTTTTTTAAAACCCCTCCCAAAAGTCATGAGAATTGAACTTTAATATTGAGCACATATTAATATTGGAGATTGTAGTGAAACATGGTTTATTTAACTCTACCAACGCTTTCTTATAAGGCTCATCATCATCATCATTCACCATTTGGGGGCACTAGTGGGTAAGTAGTTTATGAGATGACACATTATTTTGTTAGGGGTTAGAGGTCATAGTTAGGTACGATGTTAGGGGGTTACAGGTTGAAGCTTCTAAGGTGTGTTAATTCACTATATGGGTTGGGTGTGTTAGGTCCATGAGTCATCTGCATGGGTTGGTTTTGTTAGGTGTGTTTAGCCATTGGTGGTATTAAGTGATCCAATAAGTTGTTATTCACGGATAAAAACCATAGACTTAACACCAAACTAATGATATTACTTCTCATGGGCCATGGACCACTGCATAGGACCTACATATATAATATTTTTCCAAGACGAGGTATAAGGGCATGAATTGTATGTTTAGTCACTAATACATAGTCAGGGCTTATAGATACCATGGTTTGGGGCCATAAACGAAGGACCTACTCATTCTCTTATGCTTGTAGTGTTGATGGTGTTGGAGACATTTACCACCATACACACTCTTTTTGGTCAAATTGGCCTAGTTAAACCACTATCCTAAGTATAATTGACATTAATTGACATCAGTGGAGCATTAATTACCATCATCCAGTCACACCCACGCGTACCTACAGTCAAGGAGGCTAACTTAGCCTTCTCCTACAGTCAAGGAGGATAACTGGAGCACTCCGGGGGTGATCTGAGTGATATTAAGGCACCTAATTTCTAAATGGTGGTTACAATCAGTTCAACCAGTCAGTTAAGGTGCCTCCTCTCATTAAATATATTATTTAATGATTATTTATTATTATTTAATGATCTGGAGTCAATAGGGGCACCTCCACCAACTTCTGATGATCAGTTCAGCTTCAGTTAACCTCATCAGGGTTCATTGAAGTCATGGAGCACTAGCACTTGATGGTTGGCTTGCTATGACATGTGTTTGATCTCCTTCAGTTGAGATTCAGTCATTTATTGCACTCCAACTTCAGTTAGGGTTTAGTGAGTCAATTAGGGTTTTGGTCAAGTGGTTAAATGAGTGTGAACCAATGGTTGACAGTCAGTTAAGCTAGACTCATTCATTGAATTTGAATGACCTCCTAAGGTACTCAAATTCCTCATTGATTCAAGCTATTGTTTGACATTGTTATTGTAACTATTCATTGTTTATTGAATATACACAGAGGAAACCATTATGGTTCCGATTAACACCATTTCTGAGTTATTTGTTGATGAGATTGATTATTTGTTCCTAGATAAATGTGCAAAAATAATACGGTATCAGAGCATATGGCAGGACAAAGATCTATCTCTCAAAAACAATCTTTTTGATAGATTTCTCCATGAAAAGTGAGGAATAGCTCAAAATTCCAGCACTGCACCAGAAGCCAAGGATTACCACTCAATATCCCAAGTAAAGAACTTGTTGATCAAGCTTGCTTGATTGACTATGCTGGGTGTGATGAAATCCTAGAATGCGCAGGCTGTCTGACCTTATTTTTCCCTTTCTGTTTTGATTTTCAGGTTTCTACAGGTGAAGCATTCGCTACAGCACATCTAGATGGCCTCCTCAGCAGATCTCTTGACTCCATACAATTTTTACTCATGGAAAAGTGATATGGAGATTCAATTTCACTCCAAAGGAATTTTTAGAGTCACCATGGACACTGAAGTTGAGGCTGGATCTACTGTAGAAAAATCAAGATTCTTGAACAAGAAGGATGAAGCCTTCAGTTTCTTGTGCCTCTCTATTTCCTAAGACCTTCTCTTCCATATTTCGGATTTAAAGACACCGAAAGAAATATGGGACAAATTGGAATCTCTATATGGAAAGCATGATGACTTGAGGGTTTACCAGCTCGAAAATGAACTCATGTCTCTCCAACCTTCCAATTTCGAGACTTTGAATGATTTATTTACAAAGTTCAAGCATACTGTTTTACTCTTGAAGCAATGCAAAATGGATAAGGAGGATGATCAGCTCATCCTTTCCATTCTCTCCAAATTTGGGGCTGATTATTCAGTTTTTGTTTCTACATTCCATGTGGGGAAGCTCACAACCCCTGGATGGAAGATGCCTACACTCAATGCCTTCATTAAGTCCCTAACAAATGAACATGACAAGCTTTTCCAAATGGGGATCATCCAATCTTCTCATGATCAAGCCCTCCATGTCTCAGGGCCCAAAGATCTGAAGGGTAAAGGAAAGCAGCAGAAAAATCAAAAAACTAAATTTGATGCTCCCAAGCCTAGAGTTGAAAACCAACAGCATGATGAATCTTCTGGCTCAAGGAAGAACAAAGGAAAAGGGCATAATGGGAAAGAAAAAGTCAAGTGTTCTTACTGCGGGAAGGGTTTTCACCCTAAACATGCCTGCATGAAGAAAAAGCTTGATGAAGCAACCTCTCTCCTTGAGAGGAATCACATCAATCTTCTAGAGAGCTCTCAGAGGAGAGATCACCAAGATCGGGAACCACAGCATGAGAAAGGTCATGCCCTCATGGCAAGCATTTCAAAGTCCAAAGCACTGCTGATTGACTCTGGAGCTTCGAATCACACGATGGATGAAAAATACTCCTTTTCATCCTTGGAGACTGGAAAATCCATCCCCATCCACATGGAAGATGACTCCACCATCATTTCCGAAGGACAAGGTACTGTAGATCTTGAAAATGGTTTTTTCTCTAATGTTTTGTATGTACCGTCTCTAGCATCAACTCTCCTTAGTGTCTATCAGATGACACATACAGGAATGCCTAAGAGAGTCTCTTTCAGCCCAAATGATGTTGAGATAACAGAAATTACATCCAGGAAACTCATTGCAAAAGGCCTTGAAAATCATCATGCAAAAGCCTATGAGTTCTCTTACTTTGTTGTGGATGCAAAGCCCACTGCTCTGCTAACTCATGGAAATGAGGTTAGTAGGCTGTGGCATGAGAGGTTTGGCCATCTTAATTTCAAATATTTGTAGCAATTATAGAAAAAATCCATGGTTGAAGGCCTCCCGGTCATCAAGGCAACCACGGGAGTTGGCAAGGGCTGTGTGATTAGAAAACACCCTGAGCACAAGTTCGATCGGGGGAAGGCAAACCGAGCTACAAGCATATTGGGGCTGATACATTCTGATATCAGAGGTCCAATGCCTGTCAAATCCATGAATGGATCAAGGTACCTCCTTACTTTTACTGATGAATTTTCAAGGTATACATGGGTTTTCTTTCTAAAAAAGAAATCAAAATTATGTGAAAAATTTTCTGAATTGAAGGCCTTGATCGAAAATGCCTCTGGGGTTAAGATCAAGATATTGAGATATGATAATGGAGGGGATTATGTCAGTAATGAGTTTCTATACATATGCTCCCAAAGTGGTATTCAGGTCCAGCATTCAATTCCCTACACTCCCCAGCAGAACGGAGTAGCGGAAAGGAAGAACCGATCTCTGAAGGAGATGACCACCTGTATGTTGGAGTCAAAGAAGCTTGCTGCAAATTTGTGGGATGAAGCCATGCATGTTGCAGAATACATTTAGAACAGGGTGCCACACTCATCAATGAAAGGAAATACTCCTTTCAAATCATACTTCGGACACAAGCCGGATGTGTCGAACCTACGGGTGTTTGGGTCCACTTCATGGGCTCGGATTCCGCTTGATAAAAGAAGGGCTTTGCAACCACAAAGCATAGAATGTCTATTTATTGGGTATCCTGATGAATGTAAAGGATTCAAGCTGATGGATATCAATTCCAAACAGATCATCATTGAGAGAAGTGTCAAGTTCGATGAGCCTCTTCAGGAGATGGAACTAGTGAAGGAGAAAACTGTTGAATTTCCTTCCTATTCTACTGAACATTTGGATGATGAAATTGGGGGTGATGACCCTTATTTGGATCCTCTGATTTTTTATATCAATGTGCAGAAATAATTAGATGCTGAATCAGAACCTGAAGTGCAAAATCATCTTCCTACATGGGCCCAACAGACACTCTCCTCCACAGGAGACAACATTGGAAATCCGGATGATCCAAGGAGAACCCGGTATGATTTCCAAAGAGCAGGTATTGTGCTCTATTGTTATGATAATTTTCTGTCCAAAACTTGCCATTTGATGATTATTTCAGATCCAAAATCCTACAACCATGCTCAAAATGATCCGAGATGGCAAGTTTCCATGGATGAAGAGATGAGTTCTCTTTAGAAAAACACTACTTGGGAGCTAGTTTCTCTTCCTCCGGGAAGGAAATTGGTTAAATGAAAGTGGGTGTGTCAGACAAATGTTGTTGCTGATGGAAGCACCTGAAAATATAAGTCAAGGCTGGTAGAAAAATGTTTCTCTTAGATCCAAGGAGTGGACTACCATGAGACCTTTGCACCAGTTGCAAAAATGGACTCCATTTGCCTTGTTTTGGCTATTTCAGCATCCAAGCACTAGGAGGTGCATCACATGGATGTTAAGTCAGCCTTTCTACATGGAGATCTTCATGAGGAGATATAAATGAAGCAGCCTAATGGCTACATCACTGATCCATCTTTGGTTTGCAAGCTAAAGAAGTCACTATACGGGTTAAAACAAACCCCAAGAGACTGGTATTCCAAGATGGATGCCTTTCTTCTCTCGCAAAACTTTCAAAGATGTATATCAGATCCAAATGTGTATTTATAGAAGCATGATGGTCATCTAATTATCATTGTTTTATATTTTGATGACTTACTGATCACAGGTAGCACAATTTCCTCCATTTCAGCCATCAAAACTGCTCTCCACAATGCCTTTGAAATGAGTGATTTGGGGCTTCTAAAACAATTTTTGGGGCTCGAAATCGAGCAAAATTCTGATGGGATTATGGTCAGTCCAAATACACTTCAGACATGTTAGTCAATTTTAACATGGATGAATGTAAGCCTGCACCATTCCCTTTCCTTCCAGGGATCAACCTTGAAGAAGGAAAACACACACCTCCCATGGACTACACTATCTATCGACAACTGATTGGTAGCTTGGTGTACTTGACACATTCTAGGCCTGATATTTGTTATGTCGTGAATGTGGTATCAATATACATGCAGCAGCCTCATGATATTCATTGGAAGGCAGCCAAGAGGATCCTCCAGTATATTCAGGGAACTAGGACCTACGACATTCACTATGCTATAGACTCCGAGCTAGAGCTGGTTGGATACACAAATTCTGATTGGGCGGGTGATTCTATTGATCGAAATTCAACTTCTGGATATGTATTCATGTTTGGTGGTGGCCCCATTTTCTGGTCAAGCAAAAAGCAGGCTGCCATAACACTATCTTCAGCAGAGGCCGAGTATCAAGGAGCGGTGAATGCTTGCATCCAAGCAGTTTGGTTGCAAGGCATTCTTTCAAAGTTTGATATTGGTATTACTTTGTCCACTATCCTCTTTTGTGACAACCAAAGTGCTATTAAGATATCCATGGATCCAGTTACCAGGCAAAGGACCAAGCATGTAGAGATTCACATGCACTACATCAGGGAGCTAGTGCATGACAGGACCATCATTCTGCAATACTGTCTGACTGATGAGTAGATTGCAGACATCTTCACCAAGAGATTTTCAGAAAATAAGTTCACTTACCTCTATTCACTGTTGGGGGTGAGTTCATCAGGGTGATTCAGACTACTTTCAGTGTTCAGCTTGAGGGGGGGTTTTTCCCACTGGGTTTTCCCTCTTTTCCTCACTTAGTTTGTTTTGAGCATTGTTTCAGTTTCAGCATTGTACAGGGTGACCTATGGCCTTAGTTGTTGAGGCCCTAGCATTTTTATGAATCTATGTTTTCTAACTCTTCTTGAGTATAGCTTAAGGGGAGGGGGGGGGTGTTGGAGCCATTTACCACCATACACACTCTTTTTGGTCAAATTGGCCTAGTTAAACCACTATCCTAAGTATAATTGACATTAATTGACATCAGTGGAGCATTAATTGCCATCATCCAGTCACACCCACACCTACCTACAGTCAAGGAGGCTAACCTAGCCTTCTCCTACAGTCAAGGAGGCTAACTGGAGCACTCTGGGGTGATCTAAGTGATATTAATGCACCTAATTGCTAACTGGTGGTTACAATCAGTTCAACCAGTCAGTTAAGGTGCCTCCTCTCATTAAATATATTATTTAATGATTATTTATTATTATTTAATGATTTGGAGTCAACAGGGCGCATCCACCAACTTCTGATGGTCAGTTCAACTTCAGTTAACCTCATCGAGGTTCATTGAAGTCATGGAGCACTAGCACTTGATGGTTGGCTTGCTATGACATGTGTTTGATCTCCTTCAGTTGAGATTCAGTGATTTATTGCACTCCAACTTCAGTTAGGGTTTGGTGAGTCAATTAGGGTTTTGGTCAAGTGGTTAACTGAGTGTGAACCAATGGCTGACAGTCAGTTAAGACAGACTCACTCATTGAATTTGAATGACCTCCTAAGGTACTCGAATTCATCATTGATTCAAGCAATTGTTTGACATTGTTATTGTAACTATTCATTGTTTATTGAATATACACAGAGGAAACCATTCTGGTTCCGATTAACACCATTTCTGAGTTATTTGTTGATTATTTGTTGATGAGATTGATTATTTGTTCCTAGATCAATGTGCAAAAATAATAGATGGGACACATGAAAAGGTTTTCTTATCACTTGTGCATGTGGATTAGGTTAAAGGGATAAATTCATGTGTTGTGTGTGTGGTTTAGGTACAAAGGTTAAATGCATGGGGTTAATTGCATGGTTGCATGGTTAGTTACCTATGTGGGTTATAATGTGCAGGGATCATTACATACCCCAAAATATTTTCCAATATGGGAGTTGGTTTTAGGGAACTATGAGTTAAGGGGTCAATGTGTTTCCAAATAGGTGGTGTTGGGTTCATGGTTAATGGATTTGGGGTTAGGGGAGGATTATAGGTTAAAGGATTAGTGGTTGATTAGTGTCCATTTTGATTTCATTCCCTATGGATCATTTTTTGGCTTTCAATAATTCATTGTTAAGTTGAGTTGGGTTTGAGCATTTCATATATAGTTACTAATAAGTTTCATAAAAAAGTTGAGGGTGTTTCTACATTAGGATATATGCAGGGGTTAGGGGTTATGGGTTCTATGCATGGATAAGGTATATTCCTTAGGTGTGTGGGTCAAGTGGGTGCACTAAGTGTGTGATTTAGATTCACGTGTTAGGCATGTGATTTAGGTGGCGTAGATCAATATGTTGTCTTTCTCACATTAGTTTCATTGTCATTCTTTCTTGGTCATGCACACTAGTTTGTGGAAATATATAAGTGCTAATATACCATGTTCCTTATGCCAAAATAGATTTCCATATATGAAATGGCCCTCCAACTAAGATAATAGTTTATATGCTTCGAAAATATTACCCATATCCTTATAAGGCCTTCTCAAAGGTCGAAATACACAAGGATTTTTATTATCCTTTTGTTTACTTTGGAAAATGTGTTTTCTTACTTTGGACAATGTGTTGTATTCCTGATAACTTGACCCAAACAGGTTTACAAGACTTCAATTCTCTTATGGAGTCAAAAAAGGGAAACCGTCTCTTTAGGGATGGAATTGAGGGTCCCCATTACCATTCTATGGATATGATTTTTCTTGCATTTTCCCCTAAATATAACCTTATGGATATCCATCCCTTTATAAGGATATAAATTTCCAAGAAACAATGAAAATGCCACAACCACACCTTCTCCATCCATTTTCACAAAGGAGTTTTTAAGACAATCTTTCCGATGAACCCCCCTATTATGATTAGAGATAAAAACTATTCCATGTCAACATATTCTCCTAAAAACACCTTAATACTCTTCTTTATAGCATGAACATACTTATTTCCCTTCTCTTTGAATAAAGAACCAAAAATCAATAAATACAAGAAATGAAAGAATTCATTCGTGATCAATTATTTTCTCTAATTTTATGATAGACAATAGTGTTAGAGTAGTGAATTAATTCTAGGAAAATTAACTTGCCCACATAAATTATAAACAAAGCCAAACAATATTCATATCCTAAAATTACAGTTCAGGTTACAAAATCTTTATTTGTGAGAACACATGTTCATACTAAAACTTCTAGATTGGGTGAGTCTTCCTGGGAGAATGCTCTACACCCTAAATTTTCAAAAAGAGTATTTTTCCCAACAAGTGTAACATAAAGAAGAGGAATAATTTAACAACAATCCATCCACCCATTGACCAAAAGAAAATAATCATACAACTCACAACAACAAGATATGCATAAACCCTAGTTGTGTTTTCTATAACATTGCAATATATGATAGATTACACATGGTTATATACCAAAATGTAATCATTGCATCCCAAATTGTATGAAACGAAGGTCCTCCTTTAATGACACTAACAAATCTTTGGCTCACAATATAGTCACAATATACACTTTCTTTCCAAAGCATTCATCATTCAAAATAATGAAGGATCATGCATAATATGAAGGTAGGAACTTTAATGGTCATTTTATGGACAAGGTTGTATTAACCTCCACAACCACTTAGTGGTCCTTGGATTCCATGATTAAGGACAACTACATTAGTTTTGTTAAACTTGGTGAAAAACTTTGACTCATACCACAATTCATGAATTTAATGCCATAACTTCCCCAATTATTTGCACCATGTCAACATAATGTTCTTGGCTCTTAAAGTCCATCAAGCGAGCATATATACCTATGTGCATATTAATTTTGTTTGTCCATAACAACTTTATGCCTTACTAAATTGTCTCTATGCTAAATTGTGTTTATATATGTGAATTTATGAAAATTTTCTTCTACCTACATAATTTTGTTGTTAAAATTCTCATCATTGTGTGCAATTAAAATACGTTCACTTTAACTACAAAAATTTGTCGTTAAAATTCCCATTACTGTGTGCAAATAAAATACCTTCACTTTAAAGCATGCATATGGTAGGGATACCAACCATGAACCGCCTCTTCATAGATTTATAGGGAACACGTAAGCAAGAATAATGTATCCATATTAAAAACCGATAAGTCTATCCTCCTAAAGTTGTTGAAATGTCCATGGGAAAAGACATCACAAAGCCCTGCAAATGCATAACAACCATGATACACTACCACAACATAATGGGTACATGAGAATAAATCCATAAGCCAAATATTCATCATACAACACTTTGAAAAAGATCGTACCAAAATTTATAATCCCAAAACCATCATCAACATGCCCTCATTTCCTATGAACCGATGATAATTCTAATATATTTGATCAATAAAAGTGAATTATAGTGTGCAAAATACCTCACAAAACTATGGGATAAACAATATAGACGAGTTGTAAGTGAAACATTAACCACCACTTCCATCACAAGAAAAGTTTCCTCATATCCCCACCAAAGTGAAGTGTTCCATGTAAAAATGCAACATCACTGCCAAGGATGAGCCCGTTGATCCACACCTATGCCAGAACACAATGAAAACTATCACAAAAGGCACCAATGTGGAGTCCATACATGATTGAGGAACAATGTAGTGATTGACCCAAGCAAACAAAATAATGACATCCAAAATCAAATAAGTCCTCTGTAAGGATAACAAAAAACCAACTTGGCATTGAAGACCACTAATGAACTAGGAAATTTACCCCTTGATGAACTTCTAAGAACTATCCAACCAATATATGTGCTAGAAGTACCTAATATCCCCTCGTAATTCCACAAGCACATCCTCCCTTCCCTCTCTAGTCAATTTATTTGAATTAATCCTCTATGTATATGTAAATACTACTAGGGTTTTGGGTTGTGATGCATAAGGGTGAGAAGGAGGCAAGTTGATCCTTAACCTTATCAAGGTCCATAAGTATATTGGTATGGATTTTATTCTCCCAATGGCGTATTATTGTGTTCTACAAAATGAATATCAGTACAGGGTACCTTGTCATATATTTTGGTATTGCATTTGGGTAAAATATCCATACCCATAGGTATTTTGTTATGATGTTCATCCCCAATCATGTATTATTACATCATATAAGTGAAATTTACGAGATAAAAACGAGGATTAGCACAAATGATCTTGAATCAGACATGGGATCTCTTCCCCCAAAGTTGGGTAGGTCATAGGTTCAACTCTCTTGATTCCATTAGGATTACACTTTGTAATTAGGTCTGATGGTTTACCCTGTTTACCATACATGAATCTTTGGGAAGTATTTAGAGGTTTTTCCTTCAGGTTGTTCCTTGGAAAAAAATAAGTGAAATTTATTAGATAAAGCACATAAAACATGGGTACCTTGTTAGATGCCCAATTTGACATTTTGCTAAAAGACCCATATCTAGAGGTAGTTTGTTACAAGTTTATCCCATGGAGGCAAAAACTAGAAATAGTTATAAAAAACTAAAGAAATCAACACTAACTTTTGTGGACATGAATCCTTAACCAAATTAGTGGACCAAGGAATTCAGCAAAGGTATCCATGTCTTTGGTATAAATTCAATCCATGTAATTGTATCTGGAGTTGTAACAATGCATAAGGATTGCGAGTGATCAAACTCAAGTGTAACTACATGTGGATACTAGTCCTTAACCAAATTCCTAGATCAAGTAGGTACCCATGACACTGATAGAAATTCAACCGATGGAGATGTATGTGGAGTTGTGGCACTACATGTGCATTAGGGGATCACACAAAAAACCAACCCATTTTAGATATGGGTATAATTTCAAATCGATGCATTTGACAAAGTACCTAGATTATTGGTAGAACTTCATCCAATGGAATTATATATGGGGTTGTGGCAATGCACAAGTATCACACTCAAAACCAATTACACATTGATATGAGTCCTTAACCAATGAGATACATTGGGGCATTCTGGAAGGTACCCACACCATTGATAGATATTCAACACATGGTATTGTATGTGGAGTTAGTTATGCATGGAATGGAACTCAAAATTAACTCTCAATTGATGTAATCTTTAATGAAAGTGTCATATTAAGAAACTGGACAAGGTACCCACATCCTTTGTAAAAATTAAAATTATAACATTGTATGTGGAGTTGTAGCATGAATATTGAACTCAAAACTAATTCTTTGTTGAAATAGAACCTTAACCACATTATCATAATGAGGCATTTGGTAAAGTACCCATATTAATGTTAAAAGTTAAATCCATGACATTGTATATAATTGTCAATTCTTGTAAGTGACATGGTTCTTTTGTGGATCCCCTTTATGTTGATTTATTTGTAACTTTAGAAGATATTTAGATGTATATTATCATTACCCCTTTACGAGATGTCTAGATTGTGTTTAGACCTTGAGGTACAACCTCCATTGTAAGTCGGGGAAATAGTCCCCAGTGTAACATCATGTAATATGTACTTGTAGTCTCTCTAAGAGAAGTGGGCCACATGTGAGATGACATGTAGGCTTCAGTATTATGTTTGGTCAGTGACTTGAAAGGGTATAAATAGGGATGAGCTCTCCCTCATTTATACACACCTCACACTCTCAAGTTTGCATGAGAGAGAGAGAGAGAGAGAGAGTCAGAGGAGGAGAGATAGATAGCTGTTGAATACTTCTTATTACTACTTTTGATCATCTTACTATTATGAGAAATTTTGCGGGGTTTTCTCCTTTATGGTTTTCCTGGTGAAAATATTTGTGTCTCTTGTATCTTTTATATCTTATGCATCTTGTTGTACTTGTTATTATTTCAGATAAATAACCTAGATAATCTAATCAGATCTTAAGAAAAACTAACATGGTATCAAAGCCTCTATGAAAGAAGGCAGTATGCAGCTGTAGGAACTAGGGCTTCCTAGTTGAGGGTGTTCTCTCCACAGATAATCAAACAAAGAGGAATAGGCTAACTTGCCTTAGTAGGGTGCATATTTTGGTGGAGACAGTTTTTGAATCGGAGAAGTTTCATTTTTTACCATGTCACTGGTGTCGGGAGGAACTAGGGCATCAAGTATGAGAGGCTTCCCACCTTAGTTTTCAGAAAGTGACCTAGCTAAGAAACTGTTGATGTAATTGTAACTATGGAATGTATTCACTTGTATTTCTTATGTATTGTACCCCGATGTTTATTCCGGGATGTGTCTGTAATGTAATTGAGTCATGTCAAGCCTCGATGTTTCGATCGAGAGTATCTATAATGCAAACAAGTCATGTCAAGTCAATGTGGGTAACCCTCCTATTGTTCAAGGGTTAAAGTCCCTGTAGTTCCGGGGCACTAGGGTTGTTAAACTCACCTAGTGAATTCGGACCTAGTAGGGTTTAGTCAAGTCGAGAATTAGCATAAATAGAGAGCTAGCCTCTCTATTTATCACACACTCACTCACACTTAGTTGTAGTGCATAGCTGAGGAAGAAGAAGACACTGGGTTTAGGAAGAAAGAATGTTACTGTTGTCGGGAGATCATCTTACTATTTTGGGTTTTACTTTTGGTGTTGATTCTATCTCTGAGGAAGTTGCGGGGTTTTCTCCATTTATGATTTCCTCGAGGAAAAACACTGTGTTCATTGTCTCTTGTGTTTGATTGTTGTGCTTGTTATTCTCTCAGTTAAAGATCCTAATATAATGCTAGCTTAATGTTAAAAATATAACATGGTATCAGAGCTAACCTGAGAAGAAGACACTATGAAACTGCGGGAACTAGGGCTTCCTACTTTTTGGTTATCTCTCCATAGATTTTCATCAAAAGAAGGTTGGAATAACTCTCCTCCCTAGGGTGCATCTTTCTGTCGAAGCAGAATCCAATTCTAAGGTTTTTCATTTTTGGACCCGACACTACTGCTGGAAATTAGGGCTTTCCACAGAAGTGGATTTTTTCAGTGAGCCCAGGACTGGATTGATCTCCTCCCTAAAATCGAAGTTTAGAGATCAAGATCAAAGCATTTGGTTGGACAGAATTCTGAAAAAGCAAAACCCTAATCTGCTCCTGAACCAACATTGCAGAATTTCAGCTCCAAATCTAGATCCGACATCTTGACCTGGTAAGATCTAAATATTTTGTATTTCCATTTGAGGTTCTCAGTTAAGATGTCTCATCATAAGCTTGCATGGGTGTGGCTCATTGGTAGTTCCGTTGTAATGAAGTTGCTTGTAAATTGTAGGTCACGAGATCAATCCCACCCAGATTTAACCATGTCCCATGTTTTGCGGCAGGTGTGGGGCACCTAGGTTTATAGTGGTAGTGGGAATGGATCCATGGACCGTGTGTCATGCGAGTACCATCCCGGCCCCAGTTGTCGATTTCCCTAGTAAAAAAAAAAGATGTCTCATTATACCAAGCTTGATGAAAAGCTTGAGGGAGCTGATAACTTTCGATCTTGGAAGTATATGATCTCCCTGGTTCTAGAAGAAAATGAGTTGGACCCCTACATCCATGAGGAGGTTCCAGTTCTAGAGGGAGATGAGGCTAAGTCCTTACATAAGAATAAGTTGGTTATGGAAAAGAGGATTATTGTTGATTCAATCAAGGATCACCTCATACGACATGTGTCCTCCCTCAAGACACCTAAAGCTATGTTTGATTCCCTAACCAAACTGTTTGAAGGGAAGAACATAAACCAGAAGATGAATCTAAGGAGCCAGCTAAAGAATGTAAAGATTCAGAATGAGGAGACCATCCAGTCATACTTCACAAGGGTCTCCCAGATCAAAGAACAACTTGAAGCAGTAGATGAAGAAGTGGAGAATGCAAAAATTGTGATGACAACCTTGAATGGTCTCCCTAGGTCATGGGATTCTTTCATCCAAGGAATCTGTGCCAGAAAGAAGTTAGTCAAGTTTAGTAGACCGGGGAAGAATGTTCACAAGAAGAAGCTCGAATAGTAGCTCGAGAAGAAAAGATGGGAAGTGAAGATCAAGCTCTCACAGTACACTCCAAGAAAGGAAGAAGGGAAAATTAAGGTAAGCATTCTCATCAGAAAAGAAGGGATCCATCCAAACTCAGATGTTATACATGCGATGAAATAGGACACTTTTCTAGAAGTTGTCCCATGAATAAGAATGGATCCAAGAAGAAGAAGAACTCCAAAAGAAGACATCATGCTCACACTACTGAGGATGATGATCCTCCCAGGAAGAAAGTAAAACAAGAAAGTGAAGACTCTTCAAGTGATGAAGAATATGTTCTGATCTCCACTCTCACGGGAACTGTCACTCATGGAAGCAAAGATTGGCTTATTGATAGTGGGGCCTCCAAACACATGACAAGTTTTAAGGAATATTTTGAGAAACTATCCGAACATAATTCACCCCATAAGGTGAAACTTGGGGATGACTACGAATATCCCATAAAAGGTAGTGGTGAATCCTCCTACAAGCTAGACTCTGGAAAGTCTATGAAAATGAAGGATGTCTTATTTGTACCAGGACTAAATAAGAATCTTCCATTAGTTTTTCTCCATTTTCTAGGATTGGCATGTTATTTCCATCTCCTTGACAACTCACTCATTCTTTTTCCAACTCGTGAGGTCCTTGATAGATTTAGCAAGTGCTTTATCCACCTATGGGGGTTTGCTATATTTTGGTAAGTCAGCATTTTTAAGCTTTATGAGTAGTTTCCATACAATTCGACTTTCCTATGAGGGAAGATCTATTTATGTACACTATTATTCATAATTATTCAATGGAAGGATACACACCAATATTCATCTCTTCATTCATGTGATTCAGTCTCTTTCTTCTCTCTATTTTCCTGTGTATGCTTGTGAGAATTCTTAGTAGCAAGATCTATTTCCTGTGCTTCTTCTTAGCATCATTGCACATAGCATTGATCTATTATTTCTACACTTCTCTCCATATTGGCACTGGATGCAAAAGGCATGAGGGTTGCATTTGTAGATGGCCAAGTCCTCATGTGGCCAAGAGGAAAGACTATTGACAATGCAATAGTAATTGGAGAACAAGAAGGAGGATTATACAAATTGAAGGGCCATCCAGAACAAGCTTTGGTCCATGACACAGTAGAGCCAAATGAACTTTTGCATAAAAGGCTTGCACATGTGCACTACAGAGCACTACCACTTGCAAGCAAAGATGTTGAAGGTCTTCCAAAAATTCAAGCAAAACGTGAAGGAGTCTGCAAAGGATGTGCGAAAGGAAAGAATACAAAGAAGAAATATCCAAGTAGCGAGAGAAAGGAAAAAGGAATCTTGGAAATCATCCACTCCAATGTATGTGGACCAATGTCATCAAGTTCAATAAGAGGGTATGTATACTATGTTTCTTTTATTGATGATTTTTCTAGAAAGACATGGATATACTTTATGAAGAACAAAGATGAAGTTTTCATCAAGTTCAAGGAATTCAAAGCCTTGATCGAGAACCACACAGAAAAGAAGACCAAGACCTTTTGATCAAATAATGGCATAGAATTCACATTAAATGAATTCAAATACTTATGCAAAGAATCAGGGATTAAGAGGGAGTTATACACTCCATATAATCCACAACAGAATGGGGTTGCACAAAGGGAGAATAGAACTATCATGGAAGCTGCAAGAGAAATGCTTCATGATCAAGATATTCCCATGCATCTATGGGAAGAAGCTGCCAGAACAACGGTCTATGTACAGAACCGTACTCCACACAGAGTACTTGAGAACAAGACACCTGAAGAAGTCTTTTCCAGCAAGAAACTAGAACTCAACCATCTCAGAATATTCGGTTGTCTAGTGTACATACACATTCTGAAAGAAAAGAGGAAAAAGTTAGATCCTTCAGGAAAGAAGGGTATATTTGTGGGATACTCTGAAAGCTTGAATGCTTATAGAATATACTTCCAAGGATTCAAGAAGATCGACATCAACATGGATATAACATTTGATGAAGACTCAACTTACAACAAATCCAAAAAGAGACCTACCGAAGACCCTGAAAAATCAGAAGCACCCAGAACTCATGACACAACCATGAACGAAGAAACTCAAGAAGAAGATCGAGAATTTGAAGAACCACAAGAACCTGTAGATCCACCTCAGGAGAAGAATCCTCAGAAGAGGAAACCTGCTTGGGTACGAGAAGCTATCCAAGGTGCAGAAAGATATGGGGCTCCAGAAGAGAATCACAGAGAAAGAAAGAGGACCAGGTCCTTCTCCGGGTATGTAGCTTTATTGTGTGACTTTATCAATAAAGAACCTTCCAACTATGAAGAAGTGGTAGAATGGAAAGAATGGAAGGATGATATGATTGAAGAGTATCAATCGATCATGAAGAATGATGTTTGGGATGTTGTCCCAAGACTAGAAGGGAAGTCGGTTGTAGATCCATTGTTGTCGGAGCTTATATACTTGAGTCTACATCCCTTTGTCTCTTGGATCTCTTTGTGTTCTTCCCAAGCTTGCCTTTGCTTGTGAGCTTGCTATCGAGAGATGGAGGATTGAAGTGGTGGAGGCCCAGGTGGAGGACTCAGTTTCTCCGATTCGCAGATGTGCCGACAAAGGTTGTCACTATTGTAATATTTGTTTTATATTAATAGAAATATCTTTTCCTGTCCAATAATGTGTATTTAAATGAGTATTGAATCCATGGATGTTTTTAAATGCTTATATGTTATTGATTATATATGCTAGAGTAGGTCTAACACAATTATATATAGCATGCTTGTCTTGTTTGCTGAATGTTGAGAGAGCAAATTACTTATACAAGCGAGAGTGGAAAAGCTCAATGGGGATCTACATCAACTGTCCGGAATAAGGTATGTATATAGATCCTTTAGTTTTAGATGTTTGGTTTCTCTTGCATATAGGAAAGGATTGATTTATGCGGTTACTCTGTCTGTTTTGGTACCCCAAGCCATAGGAATTTTTCTCCGTAACAGAATTGGAGACCATAATGGGGATGTTCCTTTTGTTTCTTTGGGGTTTGGGGGCACAATGTGCTTGATATTCTTGACTTGTTCTTTGTTTCTCCTTGTTTCTGTGTTTCATTTTATAGTATGTTCATCCATTGACATTCCCCTTTATTGGTTTGACCCTTGGCCTGCTTTTTACCACTATCTTCTCTGTATACGTAGGTTTTTGGCTAAAATTCACGTACATACGCAGATTTTTGGCCAAAAGTCACATATACACGCAGGGTTTTGGCCAAAATCCACATATACATGCAGCTTTTTGGCCAAAATTCGAGTATATATGTAGTTGTTCTTTAACACTTCTTTAAACAGTCATGTACATCCTCCCTTTTGGTGAGTTTGATGTTGTGGGAAGTTGTTGGGTGGGTTGTGAGTGTGGTTGGGTCTTCCTTGGGTCTGA
>LPNX010596672.1:110487-214455 GCA_001517045.1 Pseudotsuga menziesii
GTAAATTCTCCAAGACCACTAAACAACAACATGTATGTGTCTATCCAGGTGAGTGTGTGAAATTCCTTGGTATACTTAGTGTTTCTCAGGATCCTCCTCTTACAAGGGAGTTAAGCACGAGGCAGTGTACGCGATTGTGACTAGGATGACCCCTGGTTACTTTTTGTGAGCACTAGAGATATTTCTAGGATTGTATTCGTATCTGGGGGCTCTTTCGAGAGTTTCATGCTTTGCTACCCTACCCATACGGTCGATCCTGCCTATGACTATCCGCCTGAGCATTGGTTATATTGAGGTGACCTTATTTTCCTTACCTAGGTATCACAGGGGGTACTTGCAGAGGTTATTATGTGGGTGTCTTGGCTAGGTATGGGTTGGACAACATAGTCTCTATATGCATTGAAGCTGAGGGCCACTATAATTGGTTATGTACCTCCACTTGTAGTGTATGGGAGTTTCGAGCCTCTCCTAGGCGAGACATACCTGCTGCATTCAGGAGCTCACATATCCTCCCCTTAGTTTGCGTGTATTTTGGTTGTAGATTTTCTTAGGAGTGTACTCTTTGTGCGCTAGTTGGCCTTTGGGATCGCGGTTAATTGAGTATATTTATTCTCTCTTGAGTTTGGGTCCCTTTATTTTCGGCATTCCTGGTGTCCTATCACCCGTCCTTGGTCCTAGTATGGACCCTGGTGTCAGACTTGGGGGTATCAGCCCCTTACCGTGCTCATAGATTTGGGAATGGTCATATTCCATCCTCTACTCCATTTGTGGAGGATTTTTATTCCTTTTTCTCGGTATTTACACCGATGGTCACCCTCATGGGGGTGGTAGTAGATATGTGAACGTTGGGTCTACACCTTACTTTCCTTTTTTATGTCTCATCGTTCACCGCATTGTTTCCTTTGGGTGCAGTTGTCATGATCATTCCTCCCTATATCCTATAGTTTGGATTCTTTATTGACTATTTTGGGTTATTTTGGACTAATATGGTTGTCATGTAGGGTCCATTTTTTGTACACTCTCTCCGAGGTTTCAACCCATTCGTTCCTATCACAGGTATTATGTCTGAACTGGAATATAGGTTAGGATATCACATGCACTTGCACTTATGCATTCCCTTATGACTGTTCCATTTTAACCTTAGGTATGAACCCATTCCATGTTATCATGGAACCTTCATGCTGTTGTTAGAAGTGGTACTATGTGAATGGTAGAGCTTTCCTATACATGGGTGTCCTAGTTAGCTCCCATTTGCATTTGGTACCCATGTTGTGAGTCCTCTCTTAGGTCTAGGAGTCCTTTGTATATTACCGCCATGACTTTGCGCAAGAGCCTCATACTCCTTTTGATCTTTTTGCTGGATTTTTTCCCCAGGACTCCCTTATTTCAAGTTGTAATTACATTATCATGATTTTTTCTTGCCTTATTGAGCCTTAAGCCGGCTTCCTTGACTTTGATTATCAACCATATAGCTCAAGCTTGTCTCATTTCTATCCAAGCAAAGCCATTTTATATATATTTTGCAGCTTGATTCCCCATTTTTACTGGGAGGGGACTTTCCCCCGAGTGTTGTTATCCTACACATGTGTCTTTGCATTGAGCATAGGTATGTTCTGCTGCTTGGAACTAGTTTGTTTTCCCTTTGACACTCGTCTCCTCCTAGTCTGTAACTATAAAGCACTTTTATTCTTTTTCAAGCTTTGCAAAATATTTGAAAAATTCCAAAAAAAAATCAAAAAACCAAAAAGCCGGACAAGAAAAGATGTTATCTTTGGAAGCAGTTGAGTCGTGTCACCTTCGAACAGAGCATTGTCTATCACATCCGTTGGTTGGGTTAATAGTTTGACTTTAGGAGCTGTACTTGTTTCTCTGAGTTTATCTCCATCGATTGGTTAAGCTTCTAGTCCCTATGGAGCCTCTGTCGATGCCTCCTGTGTCGTAGAGATGTCCCAATTTTGTATATCGAGTCTATGCTGCCTACATTTAGTCACCGTTCACCTTTATTCTCTTGTTCGAAGGAAGTTGAAACTTGAGTCGTCCATTCCTCAGTTATCTTGACTTTGCATGTCGGCCATTCCCGGTATTGATACTGGTTCGTGCACATTATGATCGAGTCCTTCCACATTATACAACTTTGTTGAGTACCTCATGTTGAATGATGGGGGATGCCTTAATTCCCTCCTTCCAGTGAATTTCATCCCATCGACTTCAGATCATTTATTCTGGGATAGGAATCTAGAGTCATTTTTAAGTGCCTTGAGACTTGTAGTCATCAGTGGTAGGTTCTCTCGCCATCGACATTTCTTGGGAATACATCAATGTCCCCTGATCGATGGATCCTTTCAAGTGTTCGACCTCAACACATTTATTCAAACTTGTTAGTTTTCACTCTAGTACCTTGATTCCCATTTTCATTATCGGTGGGTGATCTCGTGTCTATTAACGGTATACATCAATGACCGGTAATCAGATGATGGACTACTATGTTCGACCTCGACACCTCTATTCGCATAGTAGGAAATGTACTCGTAGCAGATTCTGTAGAATACCTTCCAGATTGGTGGCATTTCATATATCATATATCCTTGATCGTGCAAGTGTTCATGAGATTTCAGCTCTCATGACTTGATTCCAGTCTATGTCAGATGTTTCCAGCCATTATGGAGATCTTGATCTATTATATATGTTCAGCCTTCATGGAGATCATGATCCTTTGTATATCTTCATCATGGAGATTCTGATCTATCTATATTGTAAGTGGCGATGACCACACATGTCATATTTTGTACTCTTATGTATCCGGGACTGCTATATCTACTTGCAGTTATGTGCAGAGTTTGATTATTGTATTGTACTATTGGATGGATGGTTCTTCCACCTGGTTCTTCATCACTCCACTTCTAGGATGGACTTATAATGTATTTCAGCCATTGTATGACCCCTCTGACCTCACACATTAGGGGGCATCTGTTACAACTGATTTTACCGCACATGGTGGATCACACCTTTATGGCCTTCTCTGTCCCTCTACAGACTCTTCAGACCCCATGGACCATTTTTGTACCTTTGATGCTTCCAATATCATCCCTAAAAACATGTCTTATTTGATATACGTGACTTTTAAACCTATTCTCGCGTATATACGCGGATTTGACCCTTAAACCTACATACATCGGGATGTGTGCAAAAGGCCAAAAAGTTTTGGAGATTTCCTTGATGTGGATCCGAATCACTTGTCTCTTGGCCTTCCATATGCCTTGAGATCGCTCGAATTTGACCTTCCATTAACCCATTGAAGCACTATATAAGGAACCCTTTGGATACATTGAAAGGAGAGGAATTGAAGAGCAAGAAAACTATAGTCCATTGTTTATGGAGCTTATACTTGAGTCTGCATCCCTTTGTCTATTGGAGCACTTTGTGTTCTTCCCAAGATTTCCTTTGCTTGTGAGCTTGCTATCAAGATATGGAGGATTGAATTGGTGGAGGCCCAGGTGGAGGACTCGGTTTCTCCAATTTGCAGACGTACCAACAGAGGCTGTCACTATTGTAATCTTTGTTTTATATTAATAGAAATATATTTTCCTGTCCAATAATGTGTATTTAAATGAGTATTGAATCCATGGATGCTTTTAAATGATTATATGTTANACAGCATGCTCGTCTTGTTTGCTGAATGTTGAGAGAGCAAATTACTTATACAAGCGAGAGTGGAAAAGCTCAACGGGGATCTACATCAACCATATGGAATAAGGTATGTATTGAGATCCTTTAGTTTTAGATGTTTGGTTTCTATTGCATATAGGAAAGGACTGATTTCTACGGTTACTCTGTCTGTTGTGGTACCCCAAGCCATAGGAAGTTTTCTTCGTAACAATTGCATTCTTAAGATGATATAAAAGATCATGATTTCAAGGAATAGGATACCTGTTCTTTATTTTGATTTTGTTCAGTTCCCTATAATCAACGCACATACGCCATGTTCCATGTTTCTTTGGAACCAACACAATTGGTTAACCATAGTGAGAGAAACTTGTCCGAATGTCCCCTCTCTCAAGCAATTCCTGAACCTGTTTCTTTATCTCTGCATTCTCAATAATGGAACACCTGTACATACCAATATTAGGAAGAGGTGCATCCTATTGTAAATTAATTTCATGTTGAATTTCCCTTTTACGAGGTAATCCTTTAGGTTCTTGAAAAGAAATATCATAATCAGATACAATCTTTATCAAGTCCTTTTTATGTTTAGGATAACAACCTTTAAAGGATTCAATTTGTTCAACATCTTTTTCTTTTACTATAATAAGAACAAATTTCTTACTTGCATTTATTAACCTCTTCATTTGATTTTCAGAAACTAAATAAATATTAGTTTTCATACGATGTGTACGAATGATATATTCAATACCATCCTTAGTGAGCTGATACATGTTATCTTCCCTGTAAAATATAACCTTCCTATCATATAGATATGGACTACTCAACACAATACCATAGGTATCCAATGGAACCACATTTAGATATACCTCATCAACAAATCCATAAGTGATAGAAAACCTAATTCTACATTGTTTTGTGACTTGTAATTGTGCATTATAATATACCCAACCAAGTGGATATTATATTGTTTAGGGTGTAACTTAGTTTCCAACTGTAATTTCTTAACAATTTCTTCTAAGAAAAATGAGGTTTGCTTGATAGGAGTGCCATGTGCCCTTTTGGCCCCCCCAAGCACTGCCTACAAATTTTAAATAAAATCCATCAAACGACACCCAATGAATGGTCTTTGGCATGGTGGTAAAACTATTGGAATATTGGGACATAGATCTTGGGGTCAAACCTTTGTGCCTCTCCCCTTTCCCCATGATTTTGATATTGTACACCGTGATAAGGTTTCACATGGCTATGGTTATGGTTGTATGGCAAAGTTCAGATGGTTCCACTGGAAACTTGTTATGGTTGTTGGATCGTTTTGTGGCATAGTTTGAAAATATATCATACAACTCGCATGGGGTCTCGGTGTGGACAATGGGGTCGAGGACTAAGTGCTCGCACCCCCCCCCTTTTTCAAAACAAGTGTTGAGTCAAGCTTAAATAAAACCTCACTCCTATAGTCTACAAGGAACACCGGAAGGATCTTGGCAGCTAGGAGAACTTAGTGAATACTTTGAGATATATGGAGGTCTTGGGTTTAATTCCCATATACTCCAACCAAATTTTTAATAAAACATTACATTACCACGTACTCATTTTTTCCATTTTTGTATCTTTTTTGCTGAAATTTCAAACACTGTTAACTTCTGCATCAAGAGGTCATTTCGTACGAAATGAGCATTGACGGAAATATGTTGATGAGATATTTACCTTGGTCAACTTTATTTTGTTGTTTGAATACTTCTTTATTGATTTATCATGGAAGATCCTTCTCGATCAATTTTGTTTTCTATGTTTCCTTCACACTTTATAGCGTAAGGTGTAATCCCTCTTGGTTCATATGCATAAGGTTTGCTGGATGTACCGAGTTTAAGATCAGCCCTACGAAACCATTGGTTCATATACTGGGGGTTGGATTGAAGATTCTATGTTTTCTTGTGCTTTAAATCCAACCCTAATCGTCTGCATAAGAAACCTCTTACAGATGCACTTGAATAAAATATCTCCATTGCAAGGAATTCGTACGGATTAACGAAAAACTAGCTAAGACTCATGAAGGAGGAACCTTGAGGATGCGCGTCTAAGGTTCAAAATCCAAGATTTTTTTTTTCTAAAGCAGGTATGAAACCCTTGTAACCCCAATATTTTGTTTGCATTGAATTTTATTTCTTATATGCAGTCAGGACGGGCCAACAGATTAGAGGATAAAGAAACAAAAAACCTGAAGAGAGCAATCCGTACTGGGAAAAGGAAAAAGAAAACCCCACTGAATAGAACAAGAAACCTAAAATGGAATCTTCCATGTCAGTTTTGGGATCAGAAGAATCATTTCGTGGCCCTTTGCACCATAATCCTTATTCTTCATATCATCAATCTTCCTCAAGTCCTTCCATGGTGTTAGCAGTCCTATCCCCACTATCGACTTGAGTCACTAAGGATCCCAAATTGAACTCTTTAGTATTCCCAATAGATGTTGATTGAAGAGATTGTGAGGAACATTATGTTGGTTGTGGAGCTTGATTCTCTTCCTAAGTCAAAGGATTGTTTCAATCATGTTTGGATACCAAAATAAACAATGATTGAAAATAATGTAATTTCATATTTAATATGGACCATTCAATATTAGATTACATATATGATGGTAGATATTATGTTTATGTAATTTTCTTCCTAGAAGGCAACCATCTTTTAAAGAGGAAATTGTATTACGGTTGAGTAGTAGTAGTATGTGAGAGAGACTATGAGAGAGTGAAAAGGAGGTTGCGGCGGATGTTGATGTAGCCAATAAACTTTGATTCATTCACGATATCTAAAAATCATGCAAATACATGGGAATGGAAGATAACTATATTTTTTCCTTCTCCTTCACTAACTATTACAATGAAAGTTCAACCCCTTATAACTACTATATGATATTTTTGAAAACTGCTAATTTTAGAAAATTCTTGCATGACTCTAAAACTGACCAAAAACTAAAAGGTAACCAAAGAGACACTATTTGTCGACGTGATTTTATGATTAGGTGCATAAACTAAGATATAACTGGTAATTACAAATTTAAAAAATCTTGAAAAAACGCTAATACCCCAACTTGAGGCATTATATGAAGGAATTTAGCCCCGAAAAAGTGTCAAAACGTGGTCTAACCTAATGGGTCAGTCGACACGACAGTGAAATATTCGAGACACAAATTCTTGTCAAATTTCATCTCAAACGAATAATTGAGTCAAAATTTATGACCCTAAAAAATCCCTTCATCATTCTCCTTTGGTTGGAAAGAACGTAACTCCTACAAGTTACTATCTTCAAATTTTTGCCACTTAACAAGATCTAGGTTCAACAAGTCCCCCCTCTATAATTCATGTACTCTCTATTGGTGCTAATACTTCCCACTGGACTGGATATCCATTGCATTGGCCTTGTCCAGTAGGAAGGGTCTTTTTATCTAAAATATGCACAATATTTTTCTTTTTCTTTTTCTTTTTATTGCTTAGAATGGCCAGTCGCCAATCCACATCCACCTCACTATCATCACCCATATTGTCCCCATGGAAGATATGTAAATCATAAATTTTAAATGTAGGGGAAATATTGATATCAACTGGTAAATCGACCTTATATGAACTATCGTTAATTTTCTTTAGCACCTTGCAAGGACCAATTTTCTTATACTTCAATTTGTGGTAGGTTCCTCTAGGAAGCCACTCTTTCTGTAAATAAACCATCACCAAATCGCCTTCATTGAATACCTGATATCATCAGTGAGCCTTTTTTATATTTTTTTCTACTCGTCTGGCCTGCAAATTTTGTCTCACTTGTTGCTTCAACTGTTGAATGTATTTTGCAAATGTTTCCCCATCATAATTAATCCATTCCCCAAGCGGTAGCTGCACCAAATCTAGGAAACCCATAGGATTTCTACCGTAAGAAAACTGAAATGTATATTTACATGTATATAACTTCACTAAAATATTGTAGAATAATTTTACTTGAGGTAAATCCAAATTCCACTGCTTGGGCTACTCTCCAACAGTGCTCAGTAATAGGTTTCCCAAAATCCAATTTACTACTTCTATTTTCCTATCTGTTTGGGGGTGATAAGCAATATTGAAGTATAATTTAGTCCCCATTTCTTCCATAAAGTCCTCCAAAAATGACCCAAGAACCGAGTATCTCTATTATAAGTAATAGTTTTTGGAACACCATGCAATCTAACATTTTTTGAAAAAAACAATTCTACCACCCTCGAGGCATACCTAGTTTTCTTGAAAGCAATGAAATGATCCATTTTAGAGAACCTATCAACAACCACAAAAATATAATAATTACCTTGTTGTGTGTTTCAGATCCCCAACACAAAGTCCATGTTCTAATCTATTCATGGGTATGTGGCCATTCTTAATGACATATACAACCCTATATTATGTGAGTGTCCTTTATCCATTTGACAAATCCTATACCGCGCCACTTAAATCTTTATATATTTTCAAATATTTGGCCAGTAATACTTATCTTCGAGTAAGGCTAGCATCTTATCGTTTCCAAAATGTCATACCAAGCCACTGCTGTGAAGTTCTCTAACATTATTTTCTCTAATAGAACCAAGTGGAATGCAAAGTTGTTTTCATTTGAAGAGATAACAATCTTGCATGAAATATTCACCATGAATAAGGTCCATGTACCTAGTGACTAGATTCTTCAACTATTCCACAATCTCCCCAAAATTTTTATTAAACACATAGAGACCCTTCAATGCATCAAACCCAATTACTTGATTTTTCATGGTTGTTAAAAGAACAGTGCACTAACTCAAAGCATTTGCAACCCGATTCCGCCTACCCTATTTGTGCTTTAGAACAAAGGTGTAGCCTTGTAGGAAAGAGACCCATTTTGTATGTCTATTGTTTAATTTATTTTGGGTGTTTACATATTTTAATGCAATTCTATGAGTAAATAACACAAACTCCTTTGGTAGTAAATAACGCCTCCAATGCCACATTGCTTGCACAATTGCATAAAATTCTATTAGCTTTACATGCTTGGATAAGTACACAGTGAAGTAAAACTCCAATCCCTACATGTGAAGCATCGCCGTCTACCTCAAACACTTTATCAAAATATGGTAAAGCTAATATAGGTTCCTTGGTCACCTTCTTATTTAGAAACTTAAAAATTTCCTCAGCTTCATTGGTACACATGAACATCTTTCCTTTGGTGCAATATGTTATAGGTGCTACAATATTGCTAAAATTTTGAATAAATTTTCGGTAAAAGGTGGACAACCCATGAAAATTTCTTACCTTTGTTATGCTCATAGGACTAGGCCCCTCCACAATTGATATAACCTTCTTTGAATCCATATTGACTCCTTCTATTGAGATGACAAAACTCATAAATACCAAACTTTTTACAGGAACCTACATTTCTTTAGGTTTTCATAAAGCCGATGTTTTCTAAAAGCATCCAATACAATCTTTAAATGTTGCAAGTCATGTTCTTTGTTGTTATTGAAAACTAGGAAGCCATCAAAATAAACGACAATGAACTTACCAATATAAGGACGAAGCACAATATTCATCAACCACATGAAATTACTAGGTGCATTGGACAACCCGAATGGCATTGCCATCCATTGATATAGCCCATCCCTAGTCTTGAAGGCATTTTTCCATTCATCCCCTTCCTGAATATGGATCTAGTTGTATCCACTTTGCAAATTAATTTACTAAAATATTTAGCTTCGGCTAGCACATCCATCCATCATGTCATCCAAGAGTGGTATAGGATATTGATATATGATGGTAATTTTATTGATTACTATTCTATCTTTGCAAATACTCCACATATTATCTTTTTTTGGAGTCAACAAAGTTGGTACAATATACGGACTCACGCTTTCTCTTACCACACATTTATTTATAATCTATGTTACTTGTCGATTGAGCTCTACATGTTTTGTAGGACTCATCCTATAGGCTGCTTGATTAGTTGAATATGATACTAGGATTATATCAATGTGATGTTGAATATACCTCCTTGGTGGAATCACTACAACAATTTTCCCCTTTAGTGAGGGTTTAGTCTTGTGGGGGTCTTGCTGAAACTTCCTCTGAAAGTTTTTTTAGAGCTTTCGAGGTGGCTTTTGAACCCCCCGCGCCCCCGCCGCCCCCCCCCCCAAAAAAAAAAAAAANCCTTGAAAAATTCAACTCTCATGCCCTTTTTTTGGGGGGTGCGTTTAACATAACCTCCCCTAAATATATATATTTTAAGGTATTTTTTTTACAACCCCCTCCCTAAATGTCATGAGAACTTAACTTTTGGAGGCGGTTTTTTCAAACCCCCTCTAAAATTCATGAAAAATTAACTTTTGGAGGCATTTTTTTAAAACCCTTCCCAAGAGTCATGAGAATTGAACTTTAATATTGAACGCATATTAATATTGGATATTTTAGTGAAACATGGTTTATTTACCTCTACCAACACTTTCTTATAAGGCTCACCATCATTATCATTCTCCATTTGGGGGAACTAGTGGGTAAGTAGCTTATGAGATAACACATTAGTTTGTTAGGGGTTAGAGGTCAGAGTTAGGTACGATGTTAGGGGGTTACATGTTGAAGATTCTAAGGTGTGTGAATTCATTGTAAGGGTAGGGTGTGATAGTTCCATGAGTCATCTGCATGGGTTGGTTGTGTTAGGTGTGTTTAGCCATTGGCGGTAGTAAGTGATCCAAGAAGTTGTTATTCATGGATAAAAACCATAGACTTAACACCAAACTAAAGATATTATGGCTCATGGCTCATGGACCACTACATAGGACCTACATACAGAATATTTTTCCAATACAAGGCGTATGAGCATGAATTGGATATTTAGTTACTAATACATAGTCTGGGATTATAGATACGATGGTTTAGTTCCATAAACGAAGGACCTACTCATTATCTTATGTGTGTAGTGTTGATGGGACACATGAAAATGTTTTCTTAACACTTATGCATGTGGATTGGGTTAAAGGGGAAAATGCATGTGTTGTGTATGTGGGTTAGGTACATAGGTTAAATGCATGGGGTTAATTGCATGGTTAGTTACCTATGTGGGTTATAATGAGCATGGATCATTACATAGCCCAAAATATTTTCCAATGTGGAAGTTGGTTTTAGTGAACTATGGGTTAGGGGGTCAATGTGTTTCCAAATAGGTGGTTTTGGGTTCATGGTTAATGGATTTAGGGTTAGGGTAGGATTCTAGGTTAAAGGATTAGTGGTTGATTAATGTCCATTTCGATTACATACCCTATGGATCATTTTTTGCTTTTGATAAGTCATTGTTAAGTTGGGTTGGGTTTGACATTTCACATATAGTTACTAATAAGTGTCACAAAAATTGGAGTGTGTTTCTACATTAGGATATAGGCAAGGGTTAGAGGTTCTATGCATGGGTAAGGTATATTCCTTAGGTGTGTGGGTTAGGTGGGTGCACTAAGTGTTAGGTTCATGTGTTAGGTGTGTGGTTTAGGTGGTGTATATTATTATGTCATCTTCCTCACATTAGCTTCATTGTCATTCTTTCTTGGTCATGAGCACTAGTTTGTGGTAATATATAAGTGCTAATATACCATGTTCCTAATTCCAAAATAGATTTCCATTTATGCAATGGCCCTCCATCTAAGATAATAGTTTATATGTTTTGAGAAGGTTACCCATATCCTTATAAGGCCTTCTTAAAGGTATAATTACATAAGGATTTTGATTATCCTTTTGTTTACTTTGGACAATGTGTTGTATTCCTGGTAACTTGGCCCAAATAGGTTCACAAGACTTGAATTCCCTTATTGAGTCAAAATAGGGAAACCATCTCTTTAGGGATGGAATTGAGTGCCCCCATTAACATTATATGGATATGATTTTTCTTGCATTTTACCCTAAATATAACCTTATGGATATCCATCTCTTTATAAGGATATGAATCTCCAAGAAACATTGAATATGACAAAGGAGTTTTTAAGACAATCTTTCCAATGAACCTCTCTATTATGGATTTATCACATAGAGATAACAACTATTCCATGTCAACATCTTCTCCTAAAACCACCTTAATGCTCTTATTTCTAGTGTGAACATACTTATTTATCCTTCTGTTTGAGATAAAGAACCAAAATTCAATCAATACAAGAAATGAAATAATTCATTCTTGATCAATTATTTTCTCTAATTATATGATAGACAATAGTGTTAGAGTAGTTAATCAATTCTAGGAAAATTAACTTTCCCACATAAATTTTAAGCAAAGCCAAACAATATTCATATACTAAAATTATAGTTCATCGTGTAGGTTACAAAAGCTTTATTTGTGAGAACACATGTTCATAACTAAAACTTCTAGATTGGGTAAGTATTCCTAGAAGAATGCTCTACACCCTAAATTTTCAAAGAGGGTATTTTTTACCAACAAGTGTAACATAAAGAGGAGGATCACTTTAAAAATATTCCATCTGATCCTCAACTAAAATACTCTATATATCTTCAATTTTAAACAATCAATCAAATATTTAAGATAAAAGTATCCAATAATAAGGGAAACCACAATTTTGATAATTTAAATAAGTTAGAATCTTAAAAGAATCAAAATGTCAAGCAATCACTTTTTTTGCAATTACAAATTTCCAAGCTTAGAGTACCAAAGTTCTAACAACAATGTAAAATATTCAAACATCTAGGATGAAAGCAACCTACTCTAATAATTATGTTTCACAAACATTGATACCATGTGGATTTCAAATCTCCAATATCGTAGCAACTATATGTTGATACTATGTCAAAAGGGTATCAACACACCAAAATTCTTCACTTGCACACAAACCTTTCATCAACAAAGGTTTATGATGTGTTGTGTGCTCTCATAAGTACACCCAACAACCATGAATGTTGATACCAACTAAATTATAAGGTTTGCATAAACTTACTAGCCAATATTATGTAACACGCTCCTTTTATAAAATCAATGCACACTGATTCTTCAAGAACATTGACCATAAATTTTAATACTACACTCGCAAGAGGTTACATGTTTTGATATTAAAAATAGATTTTATTTTTTCAAATTAACTTATAAAAGAAATAAAATAATCATACAACTCATAACAACAAGATATGCATAAACCTAGTTGTATTTTCTATAACATTGCAATATACGATAGAGTTACACATGGTTATGTACCTAAATGTAATCATTACATCCCACAGAGGTCCTCCTTTAATGATGCTAATAACTCGTTGGCTCACAATATAGTCACAATCTACACATTCTATAATATATCAAACGTATTTACATTTATTAATTAATTATTAATGATTAATTTAGGTTACTAATTATTTATGTAAAAGACGACATTAGAAGGACACATTGTTTATAGGTGTCTCTTCATAAATATATAAGCCGCATGAACTTATTGTAGAAATCATCATTCAATTATCAAAATGTATATTTATAAATAATAATCCAACATGTATTGTTTTAACCTTACAAGTGGTATGAGAGCTACCAGGATTCTAGAAATATATCTCCTCCATTATCCTTCCCTCGTATTTTCATTCCATTAATCCCCCATTTCCATTTCCATTTCCATTTCCAAGTGGTATCAAAGCTCTTTTACGGTGACCTATGGTCAAATAATTTTTGTTACAGTGGAAAGAGGAAAAGGAAAAAAAGAGAAAAGAAAGTGTAATACCACACATGGTTTTAAAGAAAACCATATGTGGCTTAGAAAAGTAAAAAGTAAAGAAAAACAAGTTTAAAAAGAAAAGAATAACGAAGTATATATTGTGGAACTTGAACCCAGGTGTTAGAACAATTACACTCACAAAAATTGCCAATTACACATGCAAATTACACACAAAGGAGACTGAATATGGAGCAGAACACTAATTTGTATTGAATAAGTGTAAAATAGCCAACCTTGTGAAGTCATAGGCTACCACAATAAATAATTACATGAGAGATTCGAATGCATTGGGATGCCATTCGAATTAGTCAAAAGTAAGCCTACTTTTGACTAAGGTATCTTGAAGCCACACTTACTGCATAAGAAAGATCAAGTAGAGTATATGTAAGGTACAACAAACACCCGATCATTTGCCTATACAGTGTATTATTTACCATAGGAGAACAACCTGCTTCTTCAAGCTTAACTCCTGAAAGGAAGGGAGTCTTTCTTGGCTTGCAATATTTCATGTTGAACTTGTTCAGCAAATCCAAAGCATACTTGGACTGCTGTACTTTTATTCTATGTTTGGTTTCAGCAATCTCAAGACCCAAGAATTGGCTCAATAACCCCAAATTAGTCATAGAAAATGCATGGTTCATTGCATCCTTCAAGGAGGCAATTTCATCCTTTGAGCTTCCTGTAATGAGAAGGTCATCCACATACAAGACAATAATCATCAAATAACCATGAATCAGCTTCAAATAAACATTAGGATCAGACTTGCTTCAAACAAAACTCAATGATAGCAGAAATCCATCAATCTTGGCATACCAAGCCCTGGGGGCTTGCTTAAGCCCATACAATGATTTCTTTAGCCTGCACACAAGAGATGGATTAGTAACAAAGCCTTGAGGCTGCTGCATGTAAATATATTTAGTAATATCTCCATTCAGGAAAGCACACTTCACATCCATGTGATGTACCTCCCACTGCTTCGAAGCTACACTGGCTAAGGCTAGCTCGATGGAGTCCATCTTTGCCACTGGTGCAAAGGTCTCATTGTAGTCTATACCATGTACCTGTGAGTAGCCCTTGGCTACCAATATTGCCTTATATTTCAAAGGTGAACCATCAGCAGCAAACTTAGTTTTGAAAACCCACTTACATTGAACTAGCTTCCTCCCTGGGGGAAGATCAACCAGCTCCCAAGTGTTGTTCTTCTAGAGTGAGCGAATTCTTCTTTCATTGTTGTTTTCCATATTGGATCATGTGCTGCATCTCATATGTCTATGGGTCTCATTCAATCATCAGATAGCATTTCTCTGCAAACAAAGGGTCTTTCATACACAGGGCACTCTCAAACTGAGATCTAGTCCTCCTAGAATCACTAGGATTTCCAGCTAGTTCCCCAGCTGCATGAATGGTCTTTGCTGCCCATTTTGGTCTTGTAATACTGTTGGGATATGAAATTAAATAATCATTATCAGAAATATCAGAATCCTCAAACTTATTTATCTCTTCACTTACATTCAGTGGTTCTGGTGGTGAAGAAGACTCTCCAACTTCAACTGCTTCTAAAGGCTCTTCTTGGAACTGAACACTCCTTTCAATGAAGTATTTGTTTGTGCTCAAATTGATTAGCTTGTACCCTTTTGAATATTCAGAGTACCCAACAAATAGACACTCTTGGATTTGGGGTTGCAAAGCCTTCCTCTTTTCTGTTGGAATTCTATCCCAAGCCCTTGAGCCAAAAATCCTGAAATGGGTCACATCTGGCTTGTGCTTAGTCCATGCTTCAAAAGGAATCATACCATCAAGTTTTTTATGAGGAAACCTATTCTAGATATAGGCTGCACATTTTATAGCTTCGGCCCAAAAATTTGGTGGCAAAGTCTTAGCCTCCATCATGCAGGTTTCCATCTCTTTCAGTGATCTGTTCTTCCTCTCAGCAACACCATTTTGCTGTGGTGTGTAAGGGATAGAATGTTGCATCTGAATACATGAATCTGCACAATATTGAATGAACTCAGACTTGACATACTCACCACCATTGTCAGATCTGAGGACCTTGAGTTTCCTCCCAGACTGGTTTTCAACCAAAGCCTTAAAGACTTTTAAGAGGCCAAAAACTTCAGACTTATACTTCAGGAAGTAAACCCAATAGTACCTGGAAAATTCATCTATGAATGTCAATGAATATTTGTCCTGACTCATTGACATATGAGGAAATGGGCCAGCAACATCACTGTGGATCAACTCAAGAGGTGCAGAGGTTCTCTCATGACTAGCTTTCTCAAATTTATGCTCTGGGTGTTTTCCTAAGATGCAACCTTGACAGAATCCTTTGGAAAAATTAATCTTTGGTAACCCTATAACCATTTCTTTTTCACTAAGATCGGAAAGATACTTATAGTTAATATGGCCAAATCTTTCATGCCAAAGCTTGCTTGCCTTATTAGCATGAATCAGAAGAGCAGAGGGGTTTGAGTAGGGTAGTAAATGTGAGAACATGTATACCTTCAAAGTGTGATTTGCAACTCCTTTTGCAATGACTTTACCAGTTGAGATCTCTGTGATCTCAACTTCATCAGGAGAGAATGTGACCTTCTTTGGAGACCCTGTGTGCTTCATCTGATACACTGACAAGAGGTTAGAGGCAAGACCTAGAACATACAATACATTTTTGAACTTACCATGGTCAAGGTCAATCCTCCCTTTGCCCAAACTTTCAGTGAGAGAGTCATCTCCCAGTACTATTGGTGGACCTTTCGACATGTCAAGTGAGGTGAATGCCTCCTTGGTCGAAACCATATGTCTTGAAGCTCCAGAATCAATGATGAAACTAGGTGAGCTTGATGTTCCAGCAATCAATGCATTAACTCTCTCTCTGTCTTCTGAATTTGATCCTCCTTCCCTCTTCTTTGAGCTATCAAGAAGGGAGATGCCATTCTTCTCTAGGAGTTGGGTCAGGATGTGAATTTGCTTCTTCATGCAAAAGCTTTTAGGATGATTGCCCTTACTGCAGTATGCACACTTGCTCATTTCTCCTTTGTTCTTCTTCTTCTAGGGGTTCTTCTTGGAACCTTGGGGCTCCTCTGGAGACTTGTTCTTGTCTCTCTTTTGATTAGGTGGCTTCTTAGCTTTCTTATTACCTTTTGAATCCACCCTTGAATCTCCAACAACCAGAGCTTGGTATTTGGAAGGTTTGATGGTGCCCATCATCACCAGTTTATCTTGTTCTTGTGTGAGAGATTCCATGAACTCTGTAAGTTTAGGCATCTTCCAAGCTCAAGCTGTCAACTTGGTGGCATGGAAGGTCGAAAAAAACACTAAATAGTCAGGGCAAAGCTTCGAGAGTATGGCCAAAACCAGTTTCTCCTCCTTATTTTCAATTCCACACTGTTTTAGCTGCAAAGCAAGGGCTTTAAACTTGGAAAAGTAGAGTTGCAGGGATTCGAAGCTGCTAGGACTCAAGGAGATCAATTCATTCTCAATTTGATGTCTTATCATCTCATCTTTTTTACCAAAAATCTCAACAAGCTTCTCCAATACTTCATTTGGTGATGTCAATCCATCAAGATGGAAAAGGAGGTCTTTGGATATGCTCAGACACAGGAGACCATAGGCCTCATCCCTCCTGTTGTGCCATTTAATTTTCTCTGCAGCTGCATTGGGATCTGATTCTGTTGCCATAGTCACTCTGTAGATGCCTTTTTCTCTCAAAAGTATCTCCATCTCTTCTTTCCATTCAAAGAAATTAAATGGAGTCAAGATGATCTTCTGAGATTGATCCATAGCTCAGAAATTGTCCCTTCAGTCAGCAGAATGCTCCCAGTCAATGATGCCAAACCTGCAATAAAAATATGGAAAGAGAGAAATCGATATACAAAGGCTTTGATACCATGTTGAAATTGAACCCAGGTGTTAGAACAATTACACTCACAAAAATTGCCAATTACACATGCAAATTACACACAAAGGAGACTGAATATGGAGCAGAACACTAATCTGTATTGAATAAGTGTACAATAGCCAACCTTCTGAACTCATAGGATGCCAAAATAAATAATTACATGATATATTCTAATGCATTGGGATGCCATTCAAATTAGTCAAAAGCAGGCTTACTAAATCTAGTCAAATCCCCCACAGGTGCATAAAGCAGTTTCCAAATCTGCCTAGGAGCTCACGAATTGGAAAAATCAATTAGGTAAGCTAATAGGTGATGGAAGGACAACTCATACATGCTTTTATTAGGAGAAAAGAGAGGAGGAGGATGAGGGAAAAAAACAGGTCAACTTCACTTAGTCATACTTTCCCAATTGCCTTAAAACTCAGTAAAAGGAGCAATAAAGCAGAAAAAGCAGATATGCGCTAGGGAGGTTTAGGAATAAAGCAGAATTGATTCCAAGAGTTTTCCCAAGCGCTCCATGACTCAGTTTTAGCAATTTTGACCATCTAGGACATGTGGAGGACAACTTGCATAGAGTGGAATATGGAAACTAGGCAAATAAGACAAAAATGGATTAATTAATGTCTAAGGTAGCTAACTATGGGTTGATTATTCTAACATATATATATTATTGTTACTTTAAAATAATAATAATAATTTAAATTAATAAATAACTATATATAATTTTTTTATATATAGTTAGCAACAATAATTATTAATTAACTGTTAATAATAATTATTATTATTATTCCAAAATAAATATATAAAAAGAAAAAAATTCAAAGCATTCTTGCAGATTTTCACAAACTATAATCAATATGTTTCCAACATTCAATGAAATCATGTATGTCCAGAAGCCAAGAAGTATTACTGAATCTAAACTCGAAGAAATCGAAAAGAGATGCCTTAAGGAAGAGGAAACGTACACAAAATTGAAAATCATTGTATTGGAAATGAAATAAGAAATAGTGAGGAAAAAAGGAAAATAAGACTATAGCAATGACAAAGAAAATAAAGATAAAAAGGACATGCATGTAATTCATAATGTGGAAGACCAAAAGGAAACTACAAAAGAGGTTGTTGTGAATGACAATAAAGAAAACAAACATATAGCTCAACATATTAATGAACTAGAAGAAGAAGTACTAGTTGAGAATAAGAATGACACAAGGATAGTTTCATCTAATGACAATCCTGACGCCAATGCCAATTATATATAAAGAAGACAATGATCTCATAAATTGTAACAATGAAACATCAAATACTGATGAATATGAGGATAACATAGAAGAACGAAACACAGAATATTTTGTGACAAATGATCAGGGTAACGTAGAAGAATGAATCCCAGAAGATGTTGCGACAAACGATCAGGATAACGCAGATGAATGAAATTCAGAAGATGCTGCTACAAATGAAAAGATGAACACTATACCAAGGGCCATAGCTCAAGATGTCCCAGAAACCTACATCAAATTAGAATATCAAAATAACACCATCATATTAGAAGCTTATAAGAATACCTCATATAGTTTTTATTAGTTTATCTACAGAATCGTATGCATGAAAATATTTGAATGGAAATGCGACTAATTATTTTAAGAACTGCTAAATCGTGGCACTGTTATACGTAGCAAAAATTCTAGTTGCAGCATGCTTGTATATTCGTGGTTGAATATTTTTAGAGCAGGAAGACTTGTAATATACCAAATGCATATTACATTTATTAATTAATTATTAATTTATGTTATGTATTATTTATGTAAGAGTCGACATTAGAAGGACACATTGTTTATAGGTGTCTCTTCATAAATATATAAGCCACGTGAACTAATTGTAGAAATCATCATTCAATTATCAAAATAATTATTTATAAATAATAATCCAACATGTAAGGTTTTAACCTTACACATTCTTTCCAAAGTGTTCATCATTCACACCAATTAAGGACCATGCATAATATAAAGGTACGCACTTTGATGGTCATTTTATGGACAATGATGTATCAACCTTCACAACTGCTTAGTGGTCCTTGGATTCCATGATAAAGGACAACTACATTAGTTTTGTTAAACTTGGTGAAGAACTCTGACTCATACCACAATTCATGAATCCAATGCCATAATTTCCCCAATTATTTGGAACCATGTAAACATAATGTGCTTGTCTGTTAAAGAAAAATTAAGCGAGCATATATACCTATGTGCGTATTAATTTTGTTTGTCGATAACAACTTTATGACTTACTAAATTGTCTCTATGCTACATTGTGTTTATATCCACGCATTTATGAAAAAATGCTTCTACCTACATAAATTTGTCATTAAAATTCCCATCACTGTGTGCAAATAAAATACCTTCACTTTACCTACACAAATTTGTCGTTAAAATTTCCATCACTATGTGAAAATAAAATACCTCCACTTTAAAGCATGAATATGTAGGGAGACCAACCATGAGCCACCTCTTCATATCTTTATAGGGAACACGTAAGGAAGAATAATGTATCCATATTAAAAAATGATAAGTATATCCTCTGAAGTTGTTGAAAGGTCCATAGGAAAAGACATCACAAAGCACCACAAAAGCATATCAACCATGATACACTACCACAACATAGTGGGTACATGAGGATAGAGTCACAATCCAAAGCTTCATCATACAACAATTTGAAAAAGATCGTACCAAAACTTATAATCCCAAAACCATCATCAACATGCCCTCATTTCCAATGAACCGACAATAGAGCCAATATATTTGATTAATATAAGTGAATTCTAGTTTGTAAAATACCTTGCAAAATCATGGGATAAACAATATAGACAATTTGTAAGTGAAATATTAACCACCACTCCCATCACAAGAAATGTTTCCTCATAGCCCACTAAAGATAAGAGTTCCATGTAAAAGTGCAACATCACTGCCAAGGATGAGCCCTTCAATCCACACCTCTACTAGAACACAATGACACCTATCACAAAAGGAACCAACGTGGAGTCCATAAATGATTGAGGAATAATGTAGTGGTTAACCCAAGCAAGCAAAACAAGGACAACCAAAATCACGTAAGTCCTCCGTAGGGATAACAAAAACCCAACATAGCCTTGAAGACCACTAATGAACTAGGTAATTTATCCTTGATGAACTTCTAATAAATATCCAACAAATATATGTCCTAGAAGTACCTAATATCCCCTCTTAATTCCACAAATACATCCTCCCGTCCCTCTTTAGTCAATTTATTTGAATTAATCCTCTATGTACAAGTAAATCCTACTAGTCAATGAGGTCCATAAGTATATGGGTATGAATTTCATTCTCCCAATGGTGTATTATTGTGTTGTACAAAATAAATATCAATACAGGGTACCTTTTCATATATTTTGCTATTGCATTCGGGTAAAATATCCATACCCATAGGTATTTTCTTATGATGTTCATCTCCAATAATGTATTATTGCATAATATAAGTGAAATTTAATAGATAACAATGAGTGTTAGCTCAAACAATCATGAATCATACATGGGATTGTAATGTCCCTTTTTCGAATTTTTATTACAATGACCAATTTTTCACTTTTTTCCCAATTTCGACCTTTGACTAGCTTTGATGTCTAGGTCTCCAAATTGACCCAAATGCTCCCAAATATTCTGAGAAGGTGTATGAATGATATTAATCCTTGAATATTATTTTCAAGGATTATTTATGACCCTCCAATTACTTCTTCAAAAATGTTCAATATTCTGACCAAAGTAGGATTCTTTACTAGCAAATTGGGGCTCCAATTCCCCTTGGGTAAATGTTGGAAATGGCTTCTCAAATGCTCCCAAACCCACTCAAATTTATGAAACGATGCAGAGGATGTTTTAGGTAAATTTTTAAGGTCTCATATGAATCATTCCTCATTTTATACAAGATGTTATGACCCTCTCCCAAACACCTACAAAATCACTAATTCGATCCTTGGGGAAATGGCACCAAATATTATCTAAATGCAATTAAACTGAGTAAAATTGCAACCAATGATTAATTACTGAACATGAAACTTGTAATAATCAAACATTATAGTCCATTCATCATAAATATATCAGAGATACATTCTTCCATTAAAAATAATTAGCATTATCATGGCATACATCAATATAGTGGGGAAATGGTCATTGTTTACTCATTAATAATCACTTTTACATACAATCCTTTGATATTTCGACTTGAGACTTTATGAGAATGAAAAATAGAGAGTATTTATATTATTACAATCAGAAATGGACAGTGAAAATCTCTCCCAATTCGAAATCATCAGCATTACAATGGTTCACAACAAGATAGTGGGGAAATGGCACTAGTTCTTCATTGTTTAACATTTTTACATGAAATATTTTGGTATTTCAACCTGAGAGTCTTCTTAACTTGAAATACAGATAATTTATATCATAACATAAAATAATGGTGCATTAGAATCTTCCCCAAAGACATCAATAGCTCACCCAAAGCAGTCCCTCCATGAGCAAGAATATGCAATAAAAAATGGAAATGGTTGAGAGAAAGTGTTGCACTAGAAGGAGCCACGAGTTTCCCTATAGCTTACACATAAAAATAAAAATCCATTAAATATCCATGAAATACCTTAGTGGCCTCTCAAAACACCAACTTGGATGGGAATATTTCACCCTCGAAATTGGCTAAGGCAAGAAACTAGTCATCCACTAGCTCTCTCAATTCACAAATGCAAATTTCTCAAATGGTAAAATGCTCATCTCTTGGTTAATCCATATATTTTATAAACATAATTATCCTTCTAATTTTACCAATCCATCCAAAAACTCAATCCAATTCGAATTAGGGTGTGTGCTCAATATTTTCCAAGTGTCCTCCCTTTCCTAGCCTTCCATCTTCCCCCAATTCGAGTGGGAACCCATTGAGCTTCCCCAGCTCACATGAGCACCCTCTTGGATTCCCTATTTCATGCAAACATGTCAGAATGGTTATATTTCAGCCTTCAGGTCTGCAATATGTCATAAATTTCATATCATCTTCATCATTGGTGTCATAGATGTCATAGATGTTAGGGAATCTAGCCCAAGTGTCCAAGAAGCTCCCATTTGACTTTTCCTCTCCCATGGAAGTTACATTTCCTTCCCAATTCGACCTATGAGGAATATGGCCAATTTTATTAGCCTTCTAACTCATCCAATAACATTAGGATTCCCATGGATTCGAAATTGCAAGAGGAGGATGCCATGTGGCACATAATTTCTACCTTGTGTGGACCCCATAATCTCCATGTGTCTCCATGCTCCATTGCCACTTCAATTTTATATTGTATTTATTTAATAAGATCCATTATTAAATATTTATTCCATTCTAATTTCTGAACATCATTTATTATCTCCCTTTTTAAAATTTCAAATGTATCCATTCAACCTAGGGAACTAGTAGGATTGATGGAATTGTCCTGCTATGCAATTATTAAAAATGGGGACATTACAGTCCTCCCCACCCAAGATTGCTTGTCCTAAATAAATTTCAGATTTTTATGCTGCAATATTTTTTCATATTCCCAAGTGGCATCCTCATTTGGTACTCCTTCCTTTGCACCAAGTGCCCTGTTATGGTTCTGCTCATTAATTTTCTTTAGCTGCAATTTTAGTGGTGGCACTCATGTACTACAATTTTGTGTTCCCAAAAGTAAAGATATGTGGATTGTGCATATTGATATATCTTGTAACATCACCACTAATACCAAAAGGATTAATCAAATCCATAAAAACCAAATTTCTGCAAATAATCTTTACCTCCATATTTTGGAAACCTTTTCTAAACTTTCACCCCTTTTTGCTTCTGTATAATTCTTTGAACTTGGTACTGATTTACCAAACTTTGAATTGCTTAAGATTCCAATAAAATATCAGAGAGGAACCTCCATTCTTGTTGCTTCACTACTCTTATTACAATCATCTTCTTAGGTGGTGAATAAATCTCCAATGTTGCTTGTTTCCCCCAAAATTGAAACCAATGAGACCAAAAATGATCCCAGGTCCCATATGATCCATACATGGATGATGTGAAATGTCTATGATGAGATGCCATGAAAACCAAGCATGTGAAAATTGAATCCATATCTCAAAAGGTGATCCACATAGGAAACATGAACACTTCTCTACAAAGATGAACTCAAACAATTGAAGGTTGGTTTGCTTTCTCAAACCAACAATCAAACTGCTGCTCCAAGTGAAATGAAACAAAGCAATTCTAGGATCCCATTACTGGTATTTCACCCTTCCAAACATCATGAGTACAAAATATAGATCATATTGAAAATACATAACAACATCATACAAATTCACATCAAGAAGTTACCTCATCAAAGAATCATTAAAGTGCTTGTACATCCAAGTAAGTAGATCACCATGTGGCCCATACACACAAGCATAAAGTATTATATCAGATTTACCCCAATGAAATAGGTGACGATACCATATCTCATAATTATGCTCCAAAAATATATAATGTGCATCAATATAATCAGCCATGTGTTCTTTCATCCAAGAAGTGAATGAAGAACTTCCACCAAAATCTGAACCAAATAAGGAGCAAATAAAACTTGAAGAATTCAAGTGGCTCAAAGAAGTCTAATAAATACACTCATGAATATGTATACCATCATGAAATAATGGAGTATGTTGCTGCAAACAATAATGTCCTTGAATCACATATATCTTCACCCAAGTGTGGGATGAAGTTCCTCCAACATCAAATGGACTAGTCAAGGAGCAAGGAAAATCATGAGTCTCCAAGTGAATCAAGTGAATACCATAGGTGCATCCATGTAGATGTGTATCATAATAATGTAACAAGGGATGCTGCTGAAAATGTAAATAATACTGTTCTCTAATCATGTCATCATAAAAATGAGATATAGAAATTCCAAACTCTTCATGTGGCACCATAAAAAAGAAACATTTCACCCCTACTTCATTAGGATGAATGCTGCAAAATTTGGAAGTGTAGGATGTAGGAGAAATAAGCAACTCACCCAAATGATCAGAAAGTGCAAAATTGTCATCATGTGAAGGATCCATAGGGGTAGGATTATGCACCTCCCTTGAAAGTGCAAAATTTTTCTCATGGTTTGGTTCCAAGGTAGTGGAATCGTGTACTTCTTCAAAAAGTGTGCACCCATATTCAAGAGGCAACTCAAGTTCCTCTTCCACCACAACTAGTGATTGACTCTCATAAAGCTCATATTCAAACAAATCAAGAACCTGCAATTTTCCATGTTTCTCACAATCCCTAGTATCATGAGAATCCTCCAAGAAATCTACCATATGACAATTTGAAACATAGGAGGAAGAACAAGTATCTTGCAACCTCTCAAGAAGTTGCTCATTTTGAATTTTGAGCTTATGAATATCCTTATTATTATTAAAGTATTCTTCATGTAAACATTTATTAATCTCAACCAATTTATTTCTATCAAAAATCAAAGACATGAAATTACCTTCAATGTTGCACATTTCTCTTTGAATCTTCTCCATGTCTTCAAGGAAGGATTGCTCCTCCAATGAAGAAATTTTCCAACAAGAATTTGAAACCAATGCTTTAGTGTCATGGAGTATGCTAAGGGCCTCATGGATATCTATTTCACTCATTTTCAAATACCCTTCAATGAAGGATGGTTCATGGGAGTGAACCTCCTCTTCTTCTTTCTTCTTGATTTGATCAACTTCCTGAAGCTCAAGTGGTGATGGGGAAGTTGATATTTTTTCTTCATTATCTGTCACAAGGTATTCATCCTCATGCTTATGATAAATTAGTCTTGCAGAAACATTTTCAAATATTATATCTATGTCACCAACATAGAGTTGTGAGCACCCATCAATAGGTTCTCCTTCATAGTTCAAGGATCAATTAATAGGTTCTCTTTTATTAGAACAACCCCCATTAGTAAGGATTGTTTTATTGTCTTCACCTTCCTCTTTATTTTCTTCTCTGGAATCACCTTGAGGTAATTTATGCTCCACTTCATGTTTCTATGTTTCTTCCTTTAATGGTGTATCTAGTCTCTTTTCACAAATAGGATGATTTTTTCACATTTCATGCTCCTCCAAACTTGTGGATTGCTGATTGTCCCTTAATGAATTCACATTTTCCTTCTTGTGCATAAATCCATAATTGACAATATATTATGGGAAATAATACCACTCATGAATATCCCCTCTCAAATTTTGATACTCTTGGAGACATTCTCCAATATCTATGGTTGTAATTTATGTAATTGTTGGTCGAGACTCGGGGAGGAAGGAAAGTGGGAATTGCGGTTCTATTGTGAAGCCAAGACATGTTTGAAACTTTTTATTAAATGTATGGTATTAATGAACAGGTTCCAACACCATGCTCTAATCCCACTTTTAATGTCCCTTTTTCGATTTTTTATTACAATGACCAATTTTTCACTTTTTTCGCAATTTCGACCTTTGACTAGTTTTGATGTCTAGGTCTCCAAATTGACCCAAATGATCCCAAATATTATGAGAAGGTATATTAATGATATTAAGAATTGAATATGATGTTATGGTATTATTTATGACCCTCCATTTAATTCTGCAAACTTGTTCAATATTCTGACCAAAGTAGGAGCCTTTACTGGCAAATTGGGGCTCCAATTCCCCCTGGGTAAATGTTGGATATGGATTCTCAAATGCTCCCAAAACCACTCAAATTTATGAAAAGAGGCAGAGGATGTTTTAGGTAAATTTTTAAGGTCTCATATGCATCATTACTCATTTTATACAATCTGTTGTGACCCTCTCCCAAACAGCTACAAAATCACTAATTCGACCCTTGGGGAAATGCCACCAAATCTTCTCCAAATGCAATTAAACTGAGTAAAATGACCTCCAATGCTTAAGTGATGAACATTAAACTTGTAATAATAATAAATTAAATTCCATTAATCATAAATATATCAGAGAAACATTATTCCATTCAAAATAATTAGCATTATCATGACATACATCAATATAGTGGGGAAATGGTCATTGTTTGCTCATTAATAGTCACGTTTACATACAAATATTTGATATTTTGACTTGAGAATTTATGAGAATGAATAAAATATAATATTTATCTTATTACAATCATAAATGGACAATGAAAATCTCTCCCAATTCGAAATCATCAGCATTACAATTGTTCACAACAAGATAGTGGGGAAATGGCACTATTTCTTCATTGTTTAACATTTTAACATGAAATATTTTGATATTTAAACCTGAGAGTATTATAAAATTTAAATAATATCATTTACATCAGAAAATAAATAATGGGGCATTATAATCTTCCCCAAATATATCAATAGCTCACCCAAAGCGCAATCCCTCCATGAGCAAGAATATGCAATAAAAACTGGAAATGGTTGAGAGAAAGTGTTGCACTAGAAGGAATAGATAAATTCCATGTAGCTTAAACCTTCAAATACAAATCCATTAAATCTCCATGAAATACTTTATTGGCCTCTCCAAACACCAACTTGGATGGGAATATTTCACCCTCGAAATTGGCTAAGGCAAGAAACTAGTCATCCACTAGCTCTCTCAATTCACAAATGCAAATTTCTCAAATGATAAAAAGCTCTTCTCTTGGTTCATCCCTATATTTTATAAACATCCTTATCCTTCTAAGGTTACCAATCCATCCACAAAATCAATCCAATTCTAATTAGGGTGTGTGCTCAATATTTGCCAAGTGTCCTCGCTTTCCTAGCCTTCCATCTTCCCCCAATTCGAGTGGGAACCCATTGAGCTTCTCCAACTCACATGAGCGCCATCTTGGATGAAATATTTTGACCTGAAATGTCATAATGGTCAGATTTCAGCCTTCATGTTTGCAATATGTCATAAATTTCATAGCATCTTCATCATTGGTGTCATAAATGGCATAGATGTTAGGGAATCTAGTTCAAGTGTCCAAGAAGCTCCCGTTTGGCTCTTCCTCTCCCATGGAAGTTACATTTCCTTCCCAATTAGATCTATGAGGCATATGACCAAGTGTATTAGCCTTCTAAATCATCCAGGAACATTAGGCTTCCCATGGATTCGAAATTGCAAGAGGAGGATTCCATGTGGCACATAATTTCTAGCTTGTGTGGGTCCCATAATCTCCATGTGTCTCCATGCTCCATTGCCACTTCAATTTTCTCTTGTATTTATTTAATAAGATCAATATTAAATATTTATTCCATTCTAATTTTTGAACATAATTTATTAGCTCCTTTATTAAAATTCCAAATGTATCCATCCAACCTAGGGAACTAGTAGGATTGATGGAATTGTCCTGTTACACAATTATTAAAAATAGGGACATTACAGGGATCTCTCCCCCCAAAGTTGTGTAAGGTCATAGGTTCAACTTTCTTGATTCCCTTAGGGTCACACTTTGTAATTAGGTCTGATGGTTTACCCCATTTACCATACACAAATCATGGGGAATTACTTAGAGGGTTTTCCTTTAGGTTGTTCCTTGGAAAAAAAGAACTGAAATTTACTAGATAAAGCACACAAAACATGGGTACCTTGTTAGATGCCCAATTTTAAATTTTTCTAAAAGACCCATATCTAGAGGTAGTTTGTTACAAGTTTAACATATGGAGGAAAACACTAGCAATAGTTATAAATAACTCAGTAAGTCAACACTAAATTTTGTGGACATGAATCCTTAACCAATAAGTGGACCAAGGCATTCAACAAAGGTATCCATGTCTTTGGTATAAATTCAATCCATGGAATTGTATATGGATTTGTAACAATGCATAAGGATTGCAAGTGATCAAACTCATGGCTAACTACATGTGGATACTAGTCCTTAACCAAATTCCTAGATCAAGTAGGTACCCATGTCACTGATAGAAATTCAACCTATAGAGATGTATGTAGAGTTGTGAAAATGCATGTGCATTAGGGGATCGCACACAAAAAACAACCCATTTTAGATATGGGTCTAATTTCAAATCGATGCATTTGAAAAAGTACCTAGATTATTGGTAGAAATTTATCCCATGGAATTATATATGGAGTTGTGGAAATACACAAGTATCACACTCAAAATGAATTACACATTGATATGAGTCCTTAACCAATGACATACATTGGGGCATTCTACAAGGTACCCACATCATTGATAGATATTCAACCCATGGTATTGTATGTGGAGTTGTAGTTATGCATAGGGATGGAACTCAAAATTAACTCTTCATTGATCTAAGCCTTAATGAAAGTGTCATATTAAGACATTCGACAAGGTACCCACATCCTCGGTAAAAATTAAAATTATAATATTGTATGTGGAGTTGTAGCATGAAGATTGAACTCAAAACTAATTCCTTGTTGAAATAGACCCTTAACCACATTGTCATAATGATGCATTTGTAAAATTACCCATATCAATGTTAAAAATTAAATCCATGACATTGTATGTAATTGGCAATTCTTGTAAGTGGCATGTTGCTTTTGTGGATCCCCTTTATAATAATTAAGTGGATTATGTAATCTAGTCATACCTTGATTCTTGTGTTGGAATAGCAGGTGTTAGCATATATACCGATGGAGTGACCTTCTAACAAATGGTGAACCGCCTTAAAAAAAATACATTAAATAAGGTTCATATGGATTATTTACCAAAATGGAGGGAATTAAATGAGACACCCACATTATTGGTAAGAATTCATCTTTAGCATTCCATATGAAGTTGTAGTGATGCCATATAATAACCTTTTGGGATCATTTTTTATCTGAAATTTCATGATCTTTCTTTTTTTAACCAAGAATTGCATGTGAAATTTATATGTTAAATACTCATAAACATTCTTTAATAACATAAATTTAAATGCTTAAACATCCACACATAAGCAAATAAACAGAAATCCAACCATGAAATTGATAGACAAGAAATGATAATGGAGCTCACCCCTTTTGGGATACGTCTCCAAGCCACTTCCAATGGGAAGGTTGATCTTATTAAGTCTTTAAAGCTTACGATAATGGGTTTCTGGAACCACTTATTTTTTCTGTCAGTCACCAAAAAAAACATACAACACCATTGCAATCTTCATGAAATTTTAAGAAAATTGATTATAAACTCGTCCAGGTTTTCCTGAGGCCTCCTTTGACACACAAAATGAGACAACCCTTCCCTGCACTGTACAGATCTATATGAACTGTACTTTTTCCACCTTGGGAACCGTGCACTTAAATTCCTTGTACCTTCACCTTGGGATCTGTGCTTGCAAATGGTAAAAAATTCTCCCGCGAGTTCAATTTTTTGTGGTTTTTTATAAGGTTTTTGGGTGGTTTTGGGGTACGGCCGGAGGTCCTCGCACCCGTTTGGGCCCCCCAAACCTTACCTGAAACTTTTAAATAAAATCCACCGAACTCCACCCAATGAATGGGCTTTGGCATGGTGGTAAAACTGTTGGAATGTTGGGGTAGAGGTCTTGCGGTCAAACCTGTGAGCCTCTCCCCTTTCCCTGCGATTTTGATATTGTATATTGTGATAAGGTTTCACATGGTTATGGTTATGGTTCTGTGGGAATGTTTGGATGGTTCCACATTAACCCTGCTAGTGCTTCCATCGGTTGTGAGTTGGAAACTTGTTATGGTTTTTGGCTCATTTCATGGCATAGTTTGGCAATATATCATATGGTTTCATGATATAGTTTGGCAATATATCATATGGTTTCGAGGTATAGTTTGGAAATATATCATATGGTTTCATGGTATAGTTTGGAAATATATCATACGATTCCCTTTGTGTCTCAATGTTGACAATGGGGTCAAGGGATAATCCCTCGCCCCCCCCACCCACCCCCCCCACCCCCCTTTTTCAAAACAAACATTGAGTCAAGTTTAAATAAAACCTCGCTCCTATAGTATACAAGGAACACCTGCGGGAGCTTTGATAGGGGAAATTTGTGAAGACTTTGAGTTATATGGATGTCTTGCGTTCAATTCCCATATACTTCAACCAAATTTTTTAATAAACCATTACATGCCCACATACTCATTTTTTTGCCATTTTTTAACCTTTTTTGCCAAAATTTCAAACATTGATAATTTGTGTACCTGCAAGTCGTTTCACACTGAATGAGCATTGACAGAAATCTGTTCATGAGCTCTTTACCTTGGTAATATTTATTTACAAATAATGGAATATAATCTTGGATCAAACCTTCCCACTGGGAAGCTTTTGGGCCACCAAAAGCATGGAATCATTCAGAAAATATGTGAGGGTACAACTCCCTCACTTTTTTGGTCTCTAGCCACCTTGGTTTGCTTGGATGCATTCTTTTCAAATGCACACAAAGAAATTTCATGTATCCTCTTCGTGAAGATCTGACCTTTTTATCAAGTATTACATCTTCTTGAAGTTCATTGGGATATTCAGGAGCAAACTCGACCACATAAGGTGCTTGAACCTGTACATCTTGGTCTACAATCATAGGTGGCTCATACAATTTTGGGTTTTCCACATTAACAACTAAATACATTTTCATATAAGGAGGCAATTCTAACCAAAAAACATTATTACCGAATTTATCTAGAATTGTAAAAATTCCATACTTGATAGGTTTCAACTTTCTAGCTTCACCTTGGAGTCGATCTTTGATGATATGAAGCCATAATCGATCACCAATCTAGAAATGATTATCTATTCGATGCTTGTCATGTCGTTCTTTGTACTTGGCCTGACTTGATTCTAAATGTTCTTGCACTGCTTAATGAATTAACTAGATCTGTTGAATAAATTTATGAGGTTTATGCGCATCCACCTGTCCACATTCCACTATATCTTTCCCAAAAAGAAAGTCCAAATGACACTTTTTCAAGTACCCAAAACATGTCTCAAATGGAGACTTCTAAGTTGAAAAGTGTATAGATCTGTTGTAGGCATGTTGAACATAATGCAATTGTTCATCCCAAAGTTTAGTATGCTTAGCACAATACCCTTGGAGAATATCTACCATGGTCTGATTGACCACTTCAGTTTGTCCATCGGTTTGTGGATGAAATTATGTGTTTTTCTTCATATTTGTGCCCATAAGTTCCCATAAAGATGACCAAAATTTCCCATGAAAGCAGGAATCTCGATCAGAAATAATAGAAGTAGGAAGTCCAAAATGGACCCTTACATTTTGAAAGAACAAATAAGCAGTCATCTCAGCTGTGATCTTCTTTTTACAAGGCATGAGTATACAAATTTTACTGAAGAGATCCACAACAACATATAGATAATCATGTCCCTTTCTAGACATTGGTAAGCCTCTTACAAAATCCATTGAAACACTTCCCCATGGATGAGAAGGAAGTGGAAGTGGAGTGTACAAACCTAACTTTTTGTTGCTTGGTTTACTTGTTGCACACATAACACAACCTTTTACATATTTGGACATTGTATCATTCATTCGAGGCCAATAAAAAAACTTTTGTAATTGTGCTACGGTTTTACCTACTCCAAAATGTCATGAAATGAGAGAAATATGAGCTTCTCTTATCACATGTACTCTTTCAATTTGTGGAATACATATTTTACCAAGATGATTCAACAACTTGTCATTGATATGATAGTTCAATTCTTCATTATGATAACCATGCCTTGGTGATTCATAAAATTCCTTAAAGTCTTCATCCTTAGTATAGTGTTCAACATAACTTGCATGTACTAAAGGACTTTGTTGAACTACAATAGAAGCATTTGTTGTAGGTCTAGATAGCATATCTACAACTTCGTTCGGAATTCCTTTCTTATACTTAATAACCAAATGGAATTGTTGTAGAAAACCCATCCACCTAAAATTCCTTGATTTTTGTATCTTAGTTTTCGATTGTAAATATTATAGTGGTTGATGATCATTATGTATGATTGTTTCTTTACCCATTAGGTAATGTTTCCACTTTTTAACACTTTGTACTAATGCATACAACCCGTTGCCATAGTTTGGATAATTGATTATTGTTTTAGAGAAAGTTTCAGAATGATAGCATATTGGATTTTTATGTTGCATTAAGATTCCCCCCATTACATAACCACTAGCATCAATTTCCATCTCAAATGGTTGTTGTAGATCCGATTGTGTGTCAAAGTATTTATGTTCCTTTACTTCCCATTTAAAGTCTTTGTTCACTCTTTTCAAAGCATGCAAAGGGGAATCTATGAAGGAGAAGTTCACAATGAAATTTCTCCAGTATTGGGATGCTCCCAAAAAGCTTCTTACATTTGTTACATTATTTGGCTTAGTCCAATATACAATGACCTCCAATTTAGAGGAATCAAACTTCAATTCACCACCCACTAGAATGTAACCTAGATAAACTAAAGATGTCTTTCCAAACTCACATTTGGACAACTTTAGGTACAATTGTTCCCTTACAAGTACATCCAATACATGTTTAACATGCTTGCCATTTTCTTCCAAAGTTCGACTGAAAATCAAAATATCATCTAAGTATACTATGAAAAAGTCATCAATGAAGGGCCTAAACACCTCATTCATCACCCTCATAAATGTTGTGGGTGGATTACAAATCCCAAAGGGAGTTTCCATCCATTCATACAATCCCTGTTTAGTTTTGAAAGAAGTCCTCCAAATATCATTGTCATGAATATGGATTTGATGATAGCCACTTTGAAAGTCTAAATTAGTGAAAAAGATTGCATTCTCTAAGTTGATCTAAAAGATCATGAATTTGAGGAAGATGATACATGTTCTTAATTTTTATTTTGTTCAGTTCCTTGTAATCAATGCACATGCGCCATGTGTCGTCTTTCTTTGGCACAGAAACAATTGGTGAACCACATGTAGAGGAACTTGGTTGAATTCCCCTCTCTCAAGCAATTCGTGAATCTATTTCTTTATCTCTACATTCTCAATAATGGAAGACCCGTACATACCAATATTGGGAAGAGGTGCATCCTGCTGTAATGAATTTCATTTTGAATTTTCCTTTAAGGAGTTAAGCCTTTAGGTTATTGAAAAAAAATATCATAATCAGATACCACCTTTATCAAGTCCTTTATAAGTTTAGGATCACAACCTTTAAAGGATTCAATTTGTTCAACATCTTTGGATTTTACTATCATAAGAACAATTTTCTTACTTGCATTTATTAACCTCTTCATTTGATTTGTAGACACTAAAGAAAGATTTTTTTCATGCGATGTGCATGAACGATTTATTTAGTACCATCCTTAGTGAGCAGGTACATGTTATCTTCCCTATAAAATATAACCTTCCTATCATATATATATGGACTACCCAACACAATACTATAGATATCCAATGGAACCACATCTAGATCTACCTCATCAACAAATCCAGAAGTGATGGTAAACCTAATTCTACATTGTTTTGTGACTTGTAATTGTGCATTATCGCATACCGATCCAAGTGGATATGGTTTAGGGTGTAACTTAGTTTCCAACTGTGATTTCTTAACAATTTCTTCTGAAATGAGGTTTGCTTGTGATCCACTATCAAAAAGAGTATCAATTTGTGTATGTTTGGAGATTACTCTAATATGAAATAACTCACTCCTCTTTCTTTCATAAATGACAGGTTCATTTCTTTAAATAGAACAAGAAGGAATTTTACCTTGAATGCGTGTAGCAACCACCTTGGTTTCATCCCCATAATTTGATCCCAAATCATGTTGGATTGTTGTTGTAGTAGTCTTTTTGTCTTCTTTATTTCAAAAATTCTCGAGATTGAGCTATGGATGAAGTTTCCAACATTTGGAAGCATCTGACCTTTCTTTTGACAATGAGTACACATAGGTTTGTTTCCTTCCTTCTTCACAGTAGTTGTGTGCTTACCTTTTCCTTTACTTTTAAACTTGTTTCCATATGGTTTGAGAGGTTTCTTGGAAAATTTATCTTTGGTATTCTTCCACTTTGTCTTGATGTGAGTTTCTTGAACACATACCTCATCAAGTTTAGTCGGATTAAATATTAATATCAAATGGCATAAATAACTATGCAATCCTCCTATATACTTGAGAAGAGTTTCCTGGGTGTAGAGAGGTACACCAAGTATCGATGCCCTTTTCATAATTCTTGTGTGTGATCTTGCACACTTTGTCCCTTACCTTGCCTTAGATTCTATCAGTCCATCATAGCTTTATTCATGCACCTCAATGGATAAAATTTCCTCTTTAATGCTGATGTGAACGCATACCAAGAGGAGATGATTTTACCTTTTATGGAAAGATCCTCTTGAGATCTTCTCTCCCACCAGATGAGAGCAGTCCCTCCAAGTCGGAGAGAAGCCAACTGAATTTTAATGTTATCTTTAGTAAACTTTTGAATCCCACAATAAACTTCAATTTGACGGATGCAATTGTACAATTTCTCAGCATTAAGCTCTCCATTATACATAGGCAATTCAAACTTGATATCTAGCTTTAATTGAGGCACATTAAAATAAATTTTTGATTTTTGATTTTCAAATGGAGAAGGCATAGAACCATCAAGATAAGACAGAGAAGATGGTGGAGTTTTAGGAGGTTCCTAACTACCTCCTTCTTTTTTACCTTCAACATGAGATACACCTCCTCGTTCGTCTTTCTTCCGATCTTGATAGAGCTCCTCTACCATCGTTTTCATTCTCATGAAAGCTTTCAAAAATTCCCCTTCGAATGGGATAAAAGAAGTTGCTTCTTCTCCTTTTGGTGAAGAGATTTTCCCTCTTCTTGAACCAATCTCCAGATCAAACTCTTCAAGTTCTCCTTCACCACGTTGTATCCTATATATTGTAACATAAACTCATAATGCAATGGTTATTAATCTCTGATACCAAACTTGATCTGAAATTCCAGGATTTTTTTTTAACCAAGAATTGCATCTCAAATTTATATGTTAAATACTCATAAACAAGATTTAATAAGATAAATTTAAATGCTTAAACATCCACACATAATCAAATAAAAAGAAATCCAACCATGAAATTGATAGAAAAGAACTAATAATGGAGTTCACCCCTCCTGGGATACGTCTCCGAGCCACTTCCAATGGGTTTCTGGAACCACTTCTATTTCTTGTTAGTCACTAGCAAAAACAGACAGTGCCACTACAATCCTCTCGAAATTTCAAGAAAAATGAGTATAAAATCGACCAGGATTTGTTGAGGCCTCCTCTGGTACGCAATAGGAGGCAACCCCTACCTACACTGTACGGATCTATATGTGATGTACTTTTCTTGCCTCGATAATTGTGCACATAAATGCCATGTGCCTTCACCTCGGGATCTATTCCTGCAAATGGTCAAAAATTCTATCGTGGGTTCAAAATTTTGATGTTTTTTATACGGTTTTTGGGTGGTTTTGGGGGCATGACCGGATAGCCATGAGCCCTTTCGGGCCCCCCAAACCCCGCCTGCAAATTTTAAATAAAATCCACCGAATGCCGCCCAACAAATGGGCTTTGGCATGGTGGTAAAACTATTGGAATCTTGGGGCAGAGGTCCTGGGGTCAAACCCGTGGGCCTCTCCCATTTCCCCATGATTTCTATATTGTATATCGTGATAAGGTTTCACATGATTACGATTATGGTTTTGTGGAAAAGTTTGGATGGTTCCATGTTAACCCTACTAGCGCTTCCCTCCGTTGTGACTTGGCAACTTGCTATGGTTGTTGGCCCATTTCATGGCATAGTTTAACAATATATCATATGGTTTCATGGCATAGTTTGGAAATATATCATATGATTTTGATGGGGTCTCGGTGTTGACAATGGGGTTGAGGGATAATCAACCCCGCCCCGCTTTTTGAAAATAAATGTTGAGTCAAGTTTAAATAAAACCTCACTCCTATAGTCTACAAGGAACACCGATGGGAGCTAGGATAGGGGAACTTTGTAAAGACTTTGAGCAATATGGAGGTATTGGGTTCAATTCCCATAAACTCCAACCAATATTTTTAATAAACCATTACATGCCTACATACTCAGTTTTTTCCATTTTTGAACCTTTTTTCCGAAATTTCAAGCATTGATAACTTCTCCATTTGAAGGTCGTTTCATACGAAATGAGCATTGACGAAAATTTGTTGACGGGCTCTTTACCCTGGTAAGATTTATTTTATTGTTTGAAGACTTCTTTATTGATCGATCATGGAAGATCCTCCTGGATCAATTTTGTTGTCTATATTTCTTTCACACATTATAACGCAAGATGTAATCCCTCATGGTTCATATGCATAAGGTTCGCTGGATGTATTGAGTTTAAGATCGGATCATGTGAAACCCTTGGTTCATATTGTAATACCCCGGTTTTGACCCCATGGTATTGAATTGTACATGATGTATATATTCCATTTGAATCATGGCAAGGAGCTCAAGGCCAAGGCCCTGCCAGTAATTGGTATTGTTGTGTATAGGTCATCAAGGTTGATGCCTATGGTTATTGTGTTGTTCATGCACAACATGTTTTTGAATATCATGTAAATGCACAATTTAATAAAATGTCACAGCTAGCTATGGGATTGCAAACATGAAAAGATATGGGGGCATGATTTCACACAGGAACAAGGAGGGATTTAGCCAGCAAAATGAATAAGCAACCGTTGGATCTAGATCAACGGTGGACCTTAAATAAACTAAAGCGAATTTCATAAAGTATCGGGCCCGCCAAATTTTTATTTGTCTGCACTAGTTCACTCATTGAAATCATTGTGCACCGTCAATCTGTTTGATGGTTGATCCCAACCATAGATCTGTGTAAACGTTTCTCGTTTGTTATCTCATCCACCCTGGTTCGTCCATGTGCTCGCGCATTCAATTTTATTGTAGAAAATTGGTTGAGGCAGTTAATGCCTTGGGCAGAGCAAGGCATGGCAGTCGGTTAGCATGACTGAACAAGCCTGCAGTCTGCAGAGGATGTGTTCTTACTTTTGAAGCAAGTAAAACCTGAGATTAGGTGCCCAGTCTGCCAATCCAACCTTCATCTGAATGTTGTGGTCATTCCAATCGAGACTACCATGCATTCCTTCACGATTAAGCATTATTGTTCACACTCTGGAGTCTCAGAGAAGGTTTTGTTCGTGATTGTGCAGTGTGGTTCACTGTTCAGAGTTGGTCATTCCATATACCTTATGTTACAAAGTGATCTGCAACCCTGCTCCTCTAAGTTACAGAGTGGGGGCTTGATTTACAGTGTTAAAGCATGTGTTGTTGTGTTTTCCATGTGGTTTTGTTGTAATTTGCACCCTGGTTTGGGCCTAAACTATATGGTCAAATATCTTCATCGCACATGATGTTCTAATTTCCAAGATGCGCAACGGAAGGCGGAAAGCAGAAGTGCGAAGGGTGGAGTGCGTAAAGAATAGGTTCAGTGTGGAAATGGTGTTTTTCGGTCGTAGAATGGATCTATGAAGGGTGAAAAGACTAATACAGTGCTTTCTAAGCCTGAGAATGAAGGTGGAAGAGTGTGTTAACACCCATGCCCCTTGTTTCGAAAGGAGAACAAGGGTTCTTGAAGTAAAATTTTTAATGATTCCGCATTATGGGGTATGGGGACGTTACATTGTGGTATCTGAGCTATTGGTTGCAGCACTAGGGCCTAAATGGGCCAAATTGAACAGTTAATAGAGCTTATGGTTACAGCATTGGGCCTAGATGGGCTAGGTGATAGTACGTAAATGGGTTTAACTTCTGAAATTACTATGCAACTAACAAATGATGTTGTTAATACAATTTGTAGAGTCATGGTGCATAATGAAAAAGTGGGTTTTGGCTCAGACATGAGAACCTATGACATGTATGATGCACAGAATCCCTATGAGCATGAGAAAGATGCTATGGGTGAAAATGTCCAAGTTGGAAATGTTGATATAGGGTCTAAGGGAAAAATATTTCAAGAGACACCGCCAGACGTTGCAGCCACCATGAGAAGCTTCATTAAAGCTCAAGAATATCAGCATCAGTTGAATGTCGCCATGTTACAAATCTTGATAGACATCGAAAGGCAGATGAGCTCTAGGCATCGTACAGAGAAACCAGAAGGTAGTAAGAGCAGTGCCAGAAGAAGGAAGAGGTCTTCTAGTGGGTCTTCTGACTCTGAAGGATCCACTTGGGGGTCGAGCCCTTCATCTCACAGAGATAAGAGGAAAAGGCGCTACAAGAACAACTCACGGGATGAGTTTAAGAAGGCAAGGTCGCCTACCTTTAACGGTGAGGTAAAGACTGGTCAAGAAGCTGAAGCTTGGCTTATTGGGATGAAGAAATATTTCCAAGTCCAAGACTGTTGGAGCAGTAATACATCCTTAGTATATAGTTTATACCTTAGGTTAACTTGATTTTCCTAAATTTCATTAATGTCCTATGGTTTAGACTTAGGAGAGTTAATCCAACAATATATCTGGTTATTTTGACCTGTTCACACCTACAACAGCGCCTGGTTTGGTCAACCTAGCCCATTTTCTCCCTCATTAATGCATTGGAGTGCTACCTCCTTGATTTGTGGGGCCTTGGTTTGACTAAGTGCGCTAGGGGTGTATCTGGGTTGTTTTAGCTCTCCTAGGAGCATTTATTGCCACCTAGAGCACCCCACTTGCCTCTATCTTCTCACCCACGCATGCCCTAAAGTATTTAATGACCCAGCACACCTCACCAACACTCACACATCAATTCAAGTCTGTTTGGGCTGAGTTGGGTCTCCATTGTTCCACCTAGGGGGGATTGAGGTTATTTCTCACATTGACACGTGAACAACTCCAATTGGCTTCCAGAGCCACTTGAATTTGTCCATTGTATTATAAATGATGTATGATAATAATATGACAAGTAATCAGTACCTTTCACATGTGGTGTTCCAGCTATTTTCTATCTCTTTGTTTTCTCTTGCATCTTTTGTCAAACACTTTGATGGTGAAATTGTTCTAGCTCCTAGATCTAGTTTGAGATGCAATTCTCACATGGTATCAGAGCTAGTTGGAGCTGCAAACAAACCTTGTGAGGTTTGAGTTTGTGTTTAGGGCATATTTCCAGTTTATGTGAATGTTTTTCATTGCAGTTTTTTACAACAACTTCATGGATTCAAGATTTGTTCCTCTCCTTTCCCCATTCAACTATTCTGAATGGAAGTTGAAGATGTGTGCATATCTCAAGAGGAAATGTCTCTATGATGTGTCCATTGGTGTTGTGAGAGAACCATAGTCCTGTTAAGAGAAGGATGCTTGGCTTAATGACAATGATAGAGCCTATGGAACTATGTGTCTAGTTATACCTCCTACAATGCGCTACAACCTTGATTCTGCTGATTACCCATTCGAGCTTTGGCAAAATCTAGATGAAGCTCTTGGCATGTAGTAATAAGATGTGAGCTATATGGAGAGCAAGCAAATGGGCACCTCCTTATGTGTTCTTCCTATGATCTCGGCCTCATGCATTTCTCAAGAAGCTGTTCAAAATGAAGAATAAGAAATAGCCAAAGATTCAGCAAATGATCCGGCTCAAGTTTCTTCCTTTGTGGCTTCCTCTCCTTGTCAAGAAGCTATGTTTCAGTAAGAGAGCATACGAGTTACTGCCATCACTACTGTTGAAGATTTACTTTCACCCTTCTCCTCTATGTCTTATGTTATGAATGGGCAAGATGTATTGCTAGTTGATGTCCATAGCAAGCCTTCTCTAGAAGATGGATATTCTTCAAATAAGAGTATTGGTTCAAAAAATGGACATGTTTCCTCCACCATCACTAGTAGAGTTCCTTCAAGTTCATATGAATATGGAGAAGCTTTTTCCATCACAATGGCACATTTGGACTTTTGTTCCACATTCTTGCAGCTGAGTACAACCTTCATTCGAAGTTGATGCTTCAAGATCCTTATGACTCTCTTGGGGTCACCTATTCTCAAGCAATTACAGTCTCTTTCAGGCATGGCATCTTGTGTGGTTCGAATTCCTCACATGACATCCTATTTGGTTCAAATTACTCACCTGGTGGTTCGAAGTTCAAATATGAAGAGTACCATTTGCTCTCCCATTAGTGCATTTCAGTTGTTCTACATGGTCTAAGGATTCATCATGCAGCTGTTCCTGAGTTGATTGAGCACATTCCTCTTCTTCCCAAGAAGAAGATTCCTCCAGACATTTTTTAGTTTGGAAGTATATGCAAATTTTGTTTCTATTTCATAATCCATTTTTGAGGGGAGGTTTTTCCCATGAGGTTTTCCTCCTTACCTCTGTTACATGGATCAATAAAATTTGTAAAAGGGTGGCTTGTGCCTTAGTTTTCAAGGCCTCAAACACTAAATTGTACTAAGTCTGAATTAAGGGAGGGTGTTGGAGCAGTAATACATCCTTAGTATATAGTTTAGACCTTAGGCTAACTTTATTTTCCTAAATTTCATTAATGTCCTATGGTTTAGACTTAGGAGAGTTAATCCAGCAATATATCTGGTTATTTTGGCATGTTCACACCTACAACAGCACCTAGTTTGGTCAACCTAGCCCATGTGCTCCCTCATTAATGCATTGGAGTGCTACCTCCTTGATTTGTGGGGCCCTGTTTGACTAAGTGCTCTAGGGGTGTATCTGGCTTGTTTTAGCTCTCCTAAGAGCATTTATTGCCACCTAGAGCACCCCACTTGCTTCTATCTTCTCACCCAAGCATGCCTTGAAGTCTTTAATGACCCATCACACCTCACCAACACTCACACATCAATTCGAGTCTGTTTGGGATGAGTTGGGTCTCCATTGGTCCACCCAGGGAGGATTGAGGTTATTTCTCACATTGACACATGAACAACTCCAATTGGCTTCCAGAGCCACTCGAATTTGTCCATTGTATTATAAATGATGTATGATAATAATATGACAAGTAATCATTACCTTCCACATGTGTTGTTCCAGCTATTTTCTATCTCTTTGTTTTCTCTTGCATCTTTTGTCAAACACTTTGATGGTGAAATCGTTCTAGCTCCTAGATTTAGTTTGAGATGCAATTCTCACAAAGACTATTCAGGAAATATGAAGGCTAGGGTTTCCATCTTCAACTTGGATGGAAGAGCACCCATTTGATGGGAGCACCTCCGGCAGGTAAAGAAGATCAATGACAGAAAAATTGTGTGGAAACAATTTAAGAAGTATTTCAAGCGGAAATACATCTCTGACAAGTATTATGATGATAAGATCAAAGAATTCCATGAGCTAAAATTGGGACAGTAAACAATGGAAGAGTATGCCAACAAGTTCTTGGAACGTTTGAGGTATGTCATATATATCAGGGATGACAAAGTAAAAATCCATCGTTTTTTGAGTGGGCTACCCCAATCCTACAAAGACATAATTGAGTTTTATGAACCTAGAACTCTGGAAGAAGCAATAAGGAAAGATAAGTATTTCTATGAGAAAATCAATGAAAAACCTGATATCCATAAGGCATGGAAGGATAAAAGGAATGAGAAGTCTCACCAAAGGAAGAAAGGATTCAAACCTTCTAACTTCATGAATCAGTAGAAGAAGCCATCCCAAGTTGTGGGTAAGCCAGCTAGAGTGATGGGAGAAAATCCAAGAGATCCACAACAAAACAAAGAACCACTCCAATGTTGGAAATGTGGAGGATCCCACATGCGGAGGAATTTCCCACTTGAGGATGGGTATGTGAGGCAAGATCAAAACATTCAAGAAGCAAAAACTGTGAGTCAGGTAGCAAGGAGTGTCGCTAGGATTTATGCAGCACTGGAGGATCATCAAGCAGACCATCAATCAATTGTGATTGAAGTTGCAGGTAGGATTGCTGAGCAATTTGTTTCTATTTTGATTGACCTTGGATCTACTCACAGTTATATTACTCCTAGAGTAGTTGAAATTTGTGCTTTTAAGAAGTTAAAGCATAGAAAATCATGGTTAGTTCAGCTAGCCTCTGGGACTAAGAGAAAGGTTAGTGAAGTGGTAGAGAAATTTACATTGCTTATAAATGGATTGGTCACTTATGCAGATCTGAATGTTCTACCACTTGGTTCCTATGATATCCTCATTGGAATGGATTGGTTGGAAGCACATAGAGTAAAGCTTGATTGTTACAGCAATACTTTTGGGTGCTTAGATGAAGAAGGCAACTTAAGGGTTGTAAGGGGCATTCCAAAGGTGATCTCTGTTAGGAATATTTCAGCAATGCAGATGAAGTAGTTCTATAGGAAAGGTTGTAGGGTGTATGCACCCCATATGTTGGAGGCAGCAGAGAATGAAACTTCTAGGTTGGATTTTCATGTGTTGTAGGAATTCAGGGATGTTTTTCCTGATGAAATTCCAGGGCTTCCTCCAAAGAGGGGCATTGATTTCACAATTGAATTTGTGCCAAGAGCGGCACCAGTGTCCAAGACACCCTACAGGATGAGCACACCAGAAATACTAGGGCTGAATATGCAACTGCAAGAGTTGTTGGAGAAGAAGTATATTCGGCCAAGTGTGTCTCCTTGGGGAGCACCAGTTCTATTTGTGAAAAATAAATATGGTACACTCAGGTTGTGTATTGATTACAGACAGTTGAACAAGGTCACTGTGAAGAATAAATACCCTTTTCCTAGGATTGATGACCTCTTTGATCAAATAAGAGGAGAAAATGTATTTTCCAACATTGACTTGAGGTCTGGTTACCATCAGGAAAGAATCAAGGATGAAGACATTCATAAGATAGCTTTCAGAACAAGGTATGGACATTATGAGTTTGAAGTGGTACCATTTGGTCTCACAAATGCACCAGCGATATTTATGTGCCTTATAAATAGTGTCTTCAGCAGGTATTTGGACAAGCTTTTTTCTTGTTTTCCTTGTTGACATTCTTATTTACTCTAAGAATGAGGAAGAGCATGAAGAACATGTAAGATTGGCATTGCAATTACTCAGGGATCATAAGCTGTATGCAAAGCTGAGCAAGTGTGACTTCTATAAATATAGGATTCATTATTTGGGTCACATTATCTCAGATGAGGACATATCTGTAGACCCTGAAAAGATTGAGGCCATTATGAATTGGCCTACTCCCAGGAATGTGACAAATGTAATGTATTTTATGGGACTTGCAGGATATTACAGGAGATTCATTAAGGGATTCTCCAAGGTTGCACATTCAGTCACTTCTTTGCAAAAGAAGGGGATAAAGTTTGAATGGACACCAAGGTGTGAAGAAAGCTTCCATCAGTTGAAGAATCTTCTCACAAGTGCACCATTTTTTAAGATTGCTGACCCAGAAAAAGATTTTGTGGTGTGTATTGATGCATGCAGTCAAGGACTTGGAGGAGTTTTTATGCAAGACAACCACGTGGTATTCTATGAGTCAAGAAAGTTGAAGGATCGTGAGAAGAACTATGACACTCATGATTTAGAACTTGCAACCATAGTACATGCTATCGAGATGTGGAAGCATTATTTAATGGGCAGAAATTTTGAGTTAAGGACAGAGCATTGTGGTTTGAAATATTTGTTTGAAAAACCAACTCTAAACGCTGAGAAAGCTAGATGGCTAGATTTTTTATGTGAGTTTGAACTTTAAATAAAACACATAAAAGGAAAAGAAAACAAAGTGGTTGATGCACTTGGCATCTCTTAGTAATTTCCAATCATATTTGAGACAACAGATTGTTAATCATACTATTGAAGATGAAATGTATGCGTAGATAAAGGTCAAATTGCAGTAGCAAAGTCTTGAGAAGAGGTATGAGGGATATAAATTGGAAGAAGATAGGATTCTTACTTATAAAAACAAAATTTATATTCCAAATGTAGCAGATTTGAGGAGAATTCTTATGGATGAAATCCATCAAACCCCATATTCTGGTCACCCGGTATATCAGAAGACAATTTCTACAGCCAAAAAGCAATATTTTTGGCCAAGAATGAAAAATGATATTCCTGAGTATATTTCAAAGTGCATGAAATGTCAACATGTGAAGGTTAAGCATCAACACCCAACAGGTTTGTTGCAGCCTTTGCCAGTTCCAGAATGGAAATGGGAAGTTGTTTCCAAGGATTTCATTACAGGATTTCCAATGACTTGGAGACAACATGATTCTATCATGGTTGTGGTGGACAAATTGGCAAAGGCAACACATTTTATATTAATCATGTCCACTTATAAGAATGATTCCATTGCAAAAATATTCATGAAGGAGATTTTCAGATTGCATGGATTTCCTAAGGAAATAGTCTCTGACAGAGATCCTAAGTTCACTTCCAATTTTTGGAAGGGTTTGTTTGTAGATTTGGGTAGATATCTGAACTTCAGCACTGCCTACCATCCTCAGACTAATGGATAGACAAAGAGAGTGAATCAAGTGCCAGAATACATGCTTTGCATGTATGTGATGGACAAACCATCCAAGTGGGAGGATTATCTACACTTGGTAGAGTTTGCTTATAATAATGGACAGCAAGCATCCTTGGGGATGAGTCCTTATGAAGCTTTATATGGAAGAAGGTGTAGGACACATGTGACATGGGATAATCCAGTGAACAGGATTGTGCTTGGTCCAGAATTTCCCAAGGAGATGGATCAGGAGGTTGCAAAGATTGGGCAGAATCTGAAGGCGTCCCATGACAGATAGAAAAGCTATGCAAACAAGCATAGAGTGCATAGAGAGTTCAGTGTTGGGGATCATGTTTACCTCAGAGTGAGGGCAAGGAAGAGTTCCTTGAAGTTTGGAATTTGTGCCAAGTTGTCACCTAGATACTGTGGGCCTTTCGAAGTGCTTGAAATGACAGGGCCAGATGCATATAGACTTGCATTTCTTGCTAGCACTAGGGCTCATAATGTTTTTCATGTTTCTTTGCTTAAGAAATATGTAGATGATCCTAACCATATGATAAATTGGGATGTGATTCAGGTGGAACCCGAGGGAGAGTTCCAAACCGGGCCATTGTGTATCCTTGACAAGAAGGTCACCATGCTCCGGAATTGATCCATAGGACAGGTAAAGGTCCGATGGGAGCACTACTTGGGAGCTGGAGGATGCCATAAAATTGGCACATCCATTTTTGTTCAATGTTTTAGAGCATTGAGTTGGTTCCAGTGTAGCAGTTTTGTTCAATTTTGTTAAGCACTGAGCACAGTGTTGTTGTAAGGGGGAGAGGGATGTAATACCCCGGTTTTGACCCCATGGTATTGAATTGTACATGATGTACATATTGCATTTGAATCATGGCAAGGAGCTCAAGGCCAAGGCCCTGCCAGTTATTGGTATTGTTGTGTATAGGTGATCAAGGTCATTGCCTATGGTTATTGTGTTGGTCATGCACAACATGTTTTTGAATATCATGTAAATGCACAATTTAATAAAATGCCACAGCTAGCTATGGATTGCAAACGTGAAAATAGATGGGGGCATGATTTTACATAGGAACGGGGAGGGAGTTAGCCAGTGAAATGAACTAGCAACCGTTGGATATAGATCAATGGTGGACCTTAAATAAACTAAAGCGGATTTCAGAAAGTATTGCGCCCGCCAAAGTTTTATATGTCTGCGTTAGTTCACTCGGCGAAATCGTTGTGCGTCGTCGATCTGTTTGATGGTTGATCCCAACCGTAGATCGGTGTAAAAGTTTCTCGTTTGTTAGCTCGTCCACCTCGATAATTGAATGTGCTCGCACATTCAATTCTCTTGCAGAAAATTGGTTGAGGTAGTTAATGCATGCCTTGAGCAGAGCAAGGCATGGCAGCCAGTTTTCATGACTGAACAAACTTGCAGTCTGCAGAGGCTGTGTTCTTGCTTCTGAAGCAAGTAAAACCTGAGATTGGGTTCCCATTCTGACAACCCAACCTTCATCTAAACGTTGTGGTCATTCCATTCGAGACTACCATTCATTCTTTCATGATTAGGCATTGTTGTTCACACTCTACAGTCGCAGAGAAGGTTCTATTCATGATTGTGCAGTGTGGTTCATTGTTCAGAGTTGTTCAGTCCATATACCCTGTGTTACTGAGTGATCTGCAACCCTGTTCCTCTGTGTTACAAAGTGGGGGTTTTATTTACAATGTTAAATCCTGTGTTGTTGTGTTTTCCCTGTGGTTTTGTTGTAATTTGCACCTTGGTTTGGGCCTAAACTGTATGCAAGATTGAGGAGTGGAAGAGAAGAGGAATGGACTTGATAAACCTAGTGCAGAGAGGAACCTCGGGAAAAGGTAAGAGTGGCTGGTAAATCTTCATTGCATGCCTTGAAGAGCAGTGGAAGGGAAGGCATATCCCAAGGGACTGTGGAGTAGAGAAGGGGATGCTTCCTTGTGTTGGGTATGTAGGTAATGTGGATCCTAGATCAGATAGACCTTGTGGAGGTGTCCCTATCTCTTGAATGAGCCACTAGCTTAGTCTTTCTACATTTCCACTGCCTTAGCAGCCTAATAAACCCAATTGCATATTGGCTTGGCTAAGTATTGTTGTGTTTTGGCCATGTGTAATCCTTGGTTGGACAGCTTGTTAAACCCACTGTGAATGATGCCTTGGTTGAGTGCCTGATAAATCCATTTGTGGCTTGGATGGTCCTTATTGTGAAAGTTGGCTTAATTGTGAACAGTCTGATAAACCCAACTGTATGTTGGCTTGGCTGAGTAAGCCTGATAAACCCAGCATTATTTGGCTTGTAAGCCTGCAGCCTGATAAACCCAATTTGGTGTTGTCTTAGATGGACAATCCGATAAACCCAACTAGAGGTTGGCTTGATTGTGTGTGATATAATCTGGCTGTGTGTAAGTCTATTGTTCCCTAGTTCCTTGTGGAAATCATGCCCAGCTTGGGGGTGGCAATGATGTTGAGAGATTAAGGAACATACACTGGCGTATGGTTGGGTGGAACGTTGCAGCCACATAGCTAGTTCTTGGGAAGCGTAATCATCAAGATAAGTATTCTTTGTTATTCTTGTTTATGTAATGTAATTGCTATGAAGTACCTTACTGTTGATGTAGAATGCCTGTGAATATGATGAATTGCTATGTTCATGTTGAATGCTTATTGATGATTAAGTAGAAGTTTATTTATGCATGTTTCCTTGCATTTTGCTCCTATATATGCCTTGTGTTTTGTAATGCACTTTTCTTAAGTCCTGGTGGCAGGATCAAAATGCATGTGATTTAGTGTTTCTGCCCCTTAGAATTCGCTTAAACAAGGTAGAACGTTAGTTTTCCGCACCCTGGGATCCTCCTGTGGAAGGCGAAAAGAGGAAGTGCGGAAGGCGAAATAATGGTTGAACCTCTCCGTCGAATGTTAAAGTTCTGATTTCCAAGTTTCGAGCGGAAGGCAAAAAGTGGAAGTGTGGAAGGCGGAATAATGGTAGAACCTTTCCGTCGAATGTTAAAGTTCTGATTTCTGAGTTTCGAGCGGAAGGCGAAAAGCGGAAGTGCGGAAGGCAGAATAATGGTTGAACCTTTCCATCAAAAGCTAAAGTTCTGATTTCCAAGTTCCAAGCAGAAGGCGGAAAGTGGAAGTGCGGAAGGCAGAGAAATGGTTGAATATTTCCATGGAATGTTAAAGTTCTGATTTCCGAGTTCCGAGCGGAAGGAGAAAAGCTAAAACGCGTAAGGCAGAATACGGAAGAGTGGTTGAATATCTCTGTCGCCCATGATGTTCCAGTTTTCGAGCTGCGCATCTAAAGTGCAGAGGGCAAAGTGCAGAAAGAACAGGTTCAATGCGGAAATGGTGTTTTACAGTTGCATAAGGGATCTGTGAAGGGCGAAAAGACTGTTACCGTGCTTTCTAAGCCTGAGAATGAAGGTGGAAGAGTGTATTAACACCCATGCCCTGTGTTTCGAAAGGAGAACAAGGGTTTCTGAAGTAAATTTTTTAATAATTTCGCATTATGGGGGACGTTACACATACACTGGAGGTTAGATTGAAGATTCTACGTTTTCTTTTGCTTTAAATCCAAACCCTCGTCGACTGCATAAAAAACCCTTCACATACGCACTTGAGTAGAATATCTTCATTGCAAGGAATTCGTACGGATTAATGAAACACTAGCTAAGACTCATGAAGGAGGAACCTTGAGGACGTGCGTGTAAGTTTAGAAATCTAGGACATGAAATTTTCTCTAAAAGAGGTATGAAAACCCCTATAACCCCAATATTTTGTTTGCATTGAAGTTTATTTCTTATATGCATCCAACACGGGCCATAAGGTGAGAGCATAAAGAAACGAAAAACGACTAAGGATTTGTTTGATAATATGATGGAGAGGATCATCTCGAATGCCGACACTTATGTCTTTCTTCTCGAGGGATGGGAGCATGAACATAATGCGATCAAGCCTAGTGTACCTTTGGGGAATGATCATTCGCATCGGATGGATGCCGAACAACACATCGACTCATAATGCCTTCTTCGGCACTCTCCTCAATGCTAATGAAGTGAACGAGGCATTGAAGTTTTTGGCCATTATGAAGAGTAGGAATTGTTTGCCCAATATGGGTTTCTTCTAGAATACATTTCAAATCCTTTATCAACGCAAGGATATGAAGTATTCTTGTGAACTCTGGTAGTAAATGACGCAGTGGTATTTTCCTTAATCATGTTTTCACTTATGATGCAATTATTGGTGTGTTACAACGGGGAGCAGAGCCAGTTAAATCTTTCCCTTTGTCTTTTGAATGAGAGGAGCAGAGCCAGTTAAATCTTTCCCTTTGTCTTTTGAATGAGATGGTTTATAATGGCGCCTTTCCTCATTTTAAGACTTGTAATTCTATTTTCGAGGATCTTATCACCGCCCTCATGGTGGAGGACGCCCTTGGAGCTGAATCATCACCGGTATGGCTCGAATTGTAATACACTCACCAGTGCTTTAGCGAAACACCAATTACACTCTACATTCTAGTTATCCATCTATTTGACTCAGTGTTACCCTATTATATTTAGTGGTGGGGCTATGCAAAGTCCTACAAAGAATAGAGAATAGAGGGTGGAAGTAGGGGACGAGGTTCCTTGGATCAAATAGAAATATAACAGAGAGATGAAGGATAATATGGTGTGATAGAGACACTTTCCTCGAGACATAGTGCAACGATAGTTATAGAAAGGGGATATAGACTCGATATTTTTTTGAGAAATGACTAAGAATGGATGTTGTCCTCTCTATGCTAATTATGTTATGGTAATAAAAATGTATTTTGAAGCAAGTGATCGAGAGATGGTTGTAATGATGTGGAGACACATGATATAGAAAAACATTACCCCAAAAAAGGATGTGCTACTATATTTATTCGTGGATTTGGTGACCTACGAAAAGGAGCAGAGGCACTAAAGTATTCTATGGAGGAAAACACCAAAGAGTGCAACTACGAGTTGGCACTATGCTCAAGTTGAAGAGTTCTTAACTACAAGTTGGCACTATGCTCAAGTTGAAGAACGCTTTGAAATCAGCAGGAAAACAAAGATGCTTATGGACAGTCTGAAAATAGAATAGCATGTATTTTAAGTCAACCAAGTAATCACCAAGGTTTAAATTTTTTAAGCCGGGCAAGGATGTCCCTCTATTCATTCTCCCATCCCCCCCCCCCCCATTTGACTAGCCAACCTGTTTCCTCGATGAACCATCAGTAATACCACCAGCCAACTCATATTCTTCAAGCAAGCAACATTCCTCCCACAATCACTCTAGCTAACAAGAAGCACGTAAGTAATCCTGTCGGTTCATTTCATGGACCAGCATGTGTTCATTTCATTTTTGATCCCGTATTCGACCATGGACTGAGGGAGTTGCTTGCCTTCAGCCTGAGCTAGTGTTTACATTGTCATCCTTGGTTTCCAATTATTGTTGTGATTTTGAGGCTACTATGGAATTTAAAAATCCTTAAAAGGATGTTGATCGAGGAAATACCGATGAAGCTGAGCAATGGGATCAACTCTGCGTGTTTTGGAGACCTTGTGTTAATGTTCTCGACCGTTGACCAAGAGATACTTCATGGTTCTCACTCTGTTTGCCAATGTGTAAGGTTTTATTAATATTATTTTATTTGAATTTAGGACACCAAGTCAGTTTTTAAATTAGCGTTTTAGAGCTTTTTATTTACTAGCAATTGCCACAAAAAGGTGCAATAATACGTCGATAGGTTGTGTTGGAGGGTGAAATTACTAAAAAAGGAAACTAAAATCGAATGTGGTTGTTTTTATGAATGTTAATAACTATAATGTTAACTAATCACATACTTGTCTAATAAGTCGCTACCCAAGGGGTTGGAATCACTCAGTGAAGTCTAATTTGTCTACTTTGCAACACATATGGCTTCTTCAGAAACCTTCTCCAAATACTTCATGTCCACATAGTAACAAAAAATCCTTTTCCATAAGGTTACTTGTTCGGTAACCAAAATGATCTTTTAGAAAACCACCAAGAAGAAAACCCAAAAGGCACTTATACCATTCCCATATGATGACATTGTAAAAGGTTTCCTTCCCGTATATGAGGAACAATAATATTTTTAAAGATATCCATTAACAAGACTCTTTTTACCTCAAAAGCGTCTAGCCTCAATCTCTTTCAAAAAGGTCCAAAAAGCTACACCAAGCAACATATGTCCACATGTGCACGGGTAAATTTATTACTAATTAGTGACTTGCCAAATTTATCATTTTTCAAAATTAGAAATATTTCAAACTCAAGTCATCTACAAGCAACTAATTCGTTTGTCTCATTGCCACATGCATTTTTTCCATCACAGATCAGCATGGTTTTAATAACCTTTTGTCAGTAAGTATTTCCAATGATTACCATGTTGATAGTTCGGTGCTTGCAAGATCCCTCCTTCAGGAAGGATCCATTCTCTTTCATGAATGGTGCCTCCATGCACGTTGTTCCAAGACTTGAGCAACATAAGTATAGGTAGAGTCCACTAGGTCAATCCACCAACAATTCAATAGAGTTCTTTCAAATCTTCAATCACTACGACCATCCAAAGGAATATGATTTCACGAATATTTAAATGACCTAACATGTCTCCTCTCTTATTCCAAGATTCGATCTTCTGATTGGGTGAAAAAAAGCCATCCTCTCTTTAACTTCTCTAGGAACTATCAAACCTTGAGGGACTCATTCTTAGTTTAAGATACCAAGAACAATTCCACTCTTGTTTTATTGGTACACACTTCCAACCAATAGAAGCTATCTTTAATTCCATCAGTGATCTACCTCAACCTTCTATACTAACGATCTATATATATCAATGCATCAACAATTAATTTTGTTACATCATAGTGATGCAAGTATAGTTTTAAGTGGACAGTTAATAGCCAGTTGCTTCAACAACTGGATTTCAAGTAGCATGTGGTTACATTCATAGAGGCATATCTCACTACTCATTTGCTCTTGTATAGGAGTGATCTCAGCTATTACAACTCCTCCTTCCATGGCCCTCTTTCAAAACTCACACGCTAAGGCTCTAAAAAAATATGCTAAGAGAAAAGTACTCCATCATTACCTATGTTAATGACATAAACAACATTCCATAAGATAGAGTTGCAATCACATAAAATAGAGAGATTTATGTGGTAAAAACTTGAGAAAACATCAAGGAGACATCCACAGGAAAATGAGCAAGTATTCTTAATTCTCAATCATGGAGATCACAAATTATATATTACCCAACAATAGGCTTACAACTCGCTGCCAATACATGCCTCTGCATGATTACATATATAACATACTTCTTACAATTACAAGAAACTGATTAATTTGCGAAATCCATTTATCCTATATTATTATTCCAAGTTCAGTATTCTATCTCAAGATGATTCATTGTTATAGGTTTAATTACAACTGTTACATTTATAAGGTTGGATTTACTGGTGTCTACAATACCTTGGATGATCATCCTCAATGGCTCTTTTGTTCCTTGTACTTGTGAATGTTGTAGGACTATGTCAAATGTAAGTTGTTGATTGTAAAGTAATGTATTTATGGAAGTAGACAATGGAGTGTTATCTAGTATTACTTATCAATGTTTTTTTGTTTTGTTGTTTTATATTGAAAAGTGATAAACCTTAGAAACTTATGCAGATGCCATTTCACATTCAAGCATTTCAAAATCTGTACAATTCTATGCAAATCTCTCCTCACATGCCATCAAAGCATATGAATCTTCAAAACATATGTTTACATGTATACATATTTGATTAGTTTGCATGTGACTTTATGGGTAGAACTTCAATCATCATCATATCAATTTGTGGTTCCAATAGAACTCTGCACAGATGGACTATATTTTCTGTTTAAGATGGATTATCATATGGAACTTTCATTTAGTTTCATTTTATTCATATAAAATTATTTATTTTGAAATTTATATATTATAATATTTTGTTATTTAGTTTTTAGGTTCATTTGGAGCCGATTAAAGTAAAGTACCATACATTTTATCTGGTTTGCCATGTGTATCTCTTTTTCTTTTTATTAGATGCATTGATTTAGTATTTTATCCTAGTTTGTCTAAGATTCACAAGAGTTTGATTTCCTTCCATTTTTTTCATTTTAATGTGATGTGTATCTTTTTTTATCGATTTGGTTTTTTTTTATTGTAGTTTGTTTAGGATTCACAATAGTTTGATTTCCTTCCATTTTTTCATTTTAATGGGATGAAAGAGTTGGTTGACCTTGATGAGCTTTACTATTTTGGATGGTTGGAAAAGAAGATGGAAATCTTCATGATTCCTTTAGAGTTTATATTTTGGATGGTTGGAAAAGAAGATAAATCTTCATGATTCCTTTAGAGTTTATTTATTGCTCTGGTACAATATTAAATTTTCTCCAACTATTAGTACATTAGTACTATAATTGTGTAGTCTTTAATTTTCAATAAGTCTTTAGTTTTCAAAGTGCAATTTTATATTTATCATTTTGTATAGTTTGTCTTGTGTGCCTCTTTTCATTTTACTAGGTTCATTGATATAGACTACATTAGTACTATAATTGTGTAGTCTTTAATTTTCAATAAGTCTTTAGTTTTCAAAGTGCAATTTTATATTTCTCATTTTGTATAGTTTGTCTTGTGTACCTCTTTTCATTTACTAGGTTCATTGATATAGACTTAAATGTAGTTTGTTTAAGGCTCACAATAGCTTAATTTCCTTCCAATCTTTCATGTTAATGTGATGAAAGTTTTGTCTTAGGAGTCGGCTTTCGAACCGACCATTTGCACCGATCGGACGACCGCGCTCGCGTGAGCGGTCATGTTCGACGACCGCGGTTGTCCGATCGGTGCAAATGGTCGGTTCAAAAGAGTATACCGTTTGTCTTGTGTAGCTCTTTTCATTTTACTAGGTTCATTGATATAGATTTCAATGTACTTTGTCTAGGGCTCACAATAGCTTGATTTCCTTCCAATCTTTCATGTTCTAGGGCTCACAATAGCTTGATTTCTTTCCAATATTTCATGCTAATGTGATGAAAGAGTTGGTTGACCTTGTTTTAGGGCTCACAATAGCTTGATTTCCTTCCAATCTTTCAAATTAATGTGATGAAAAAGTTGGTTGACCTTGATGAGATTTACTCTTTTGGATGGTTAGAAAAAAATATGAAAATCTTCATGAGCTTGATGAGATTTACTCTTTTGGACAGTTAGAGAAAAATATAGAAATCTAGAAATCTTCATAAAGATTTACTCTTTTGGATAGTTAAAGAAAAATATAGAAATCTTCATAATACTTTATAGTTTATTTATTGCTTAGAAACACTATTGAAAATTTCCAAATTATTACATTAGTGTAATTATTAATACATAAATGTAGTATATAGATTTTCGCCACAATATTATCAATACATTTCTATTAGTATATTATTATGGCAATACATTTCTCCACTTCCAAAATAAAACCTATTCTAATATTTAGCAAAAGCATGTATACCATATCCATGTCAAAATAAGGGGATAATTATGTCTTGCATTAGAATCCCTAAACCCTATAATAACTGTTATAACAAGTCTCTCAAAACCAGGATTCTTGATGGCACAAGTATAACATGTCTCTCAAAACCAGGATTCTTGATGGCACAAGTATCGATTGCACTTTACATGGACAATCCAAAAATTCTTGATAGTGCAAGTATCGAATATACAATAATGCGGATATAATACAAAAAAGTGAACTAAGGTATAAACTGCAGCATCAACAAAAAAGTGAGCTAAGGTATAAACTGCAGCATCAACGCCTGCGCACGTCCCGTAGCATCAGACGACCAGAGGGACATTCATATGCCACATGTCCACGGCCACCACAGTTGTGGCAGATGACAATGGGAGTGCACTCCCTACTGGTATGTCCTGGCTCGTTACATGTCCTACAAATTATGTCATTAAATCTTCCACGCCTTTCATCAATATATCTTCCACCCCTGTTATCCTCCAAAATTCGTCCCTTGGGGCACTCTCTAGCTACATGTCCAGATATATTGCACAGGTTACAAACAGGGCTGCTGGTGCAATCACGAGCAAGATGACCAGTTTTGCGGCAGTTGTTGCAAGCCTTCTCATTTGTACACTCTGCAGCTATATGTCCCTGTTTATAACAATTGTTGCAGAGCCTAATGTCTCCAGGTGGGAGCTCTGGGGCCGTACAATCTCTGGAAAGGTGACCAGATTTGCCACATGTATGACAAATGGGATCATTAGAACATTGATTTGCAACATGACCAGGCTCCCTGCAATTCCAGCACAATGACTTCGTTGTGCACTCCACGGCAATATGCCTACAGCAAATAATTAAATGTTATCAATAAGCTTAAATGTGTAAAATAATCTCCGCAATAAGATCTACCAATGAATGAAGAGAATTTATAGTTACTAGAAGTCCTTATGTTTTACAAAATACACTCAAAGAGAGGTTACCCACCCTGGAAGTCCACAGTTGTTGCACACTGAAACATTTGGGCAATCACGGGCAAAATGCCCAGGCCGCTTGCAATTCTTGCAAGCATCATCCAACCTGAATTAAAAAAAAGGAAAAGCATTAGGGGAATGAAATGATCATTGAGAAAACAGTAATAACAATTAAACAGATTGTTATTCAATCTAGCAAGACGACAGCACATAAATCATAACAAATAAAGCAAATTACTATTCAACAACACCATATCAACTCAGTAATCATATATCAACTCAGTAATCATAGCAGACAAATTATAATATTCGAACTATTGAAAGAACTAGATATCAACTAATTTGGCGAAAATGTGATGACCGAAGCAGGCACCACATCAGAGACCAACAATATGTTCCCAGATCATCATATTTGATTCACTCCCAATGCAGAAGGGAAAAATCAAAATACAAAGCATTATTCTTCCCCCGAAGAGCTTGGAACTAGCACTTTAATTAAACCCAGTTTTAACTGTAAAATGCATGTTTAACAAAATTTAACCCAATAAATTTGGGAACAGGTTCAAATCAAGGACACTAAATACCGAACAAACTAATCACTTAGGTTACAACTCAATAGGTGATGGGCAGGGTTACTGCTGAAAAATAAACTTGAACATCAGAGCATCAAACCGTGTCACCAGAAGACAAACAAGATTTAAATCCCCACTCAAATGAGAAGTCAAAATGCGTAGCGATACTAAGAATAATTAATATAAAATGATATGAAACAAAATAGGGTAGGTGTTATTTGTGGCTCTGTTTGGTTGTTGTTGGAGAACACTGTATCTCCATAGCAATGAGATCTGCGGAGATAATGCAATAAAAAATATATAAACACAATCAATTAACATAAAATTTCCTTAACAGAGATGTAGAATTGCCAGTAAAATGCAACAATGAAGATAGGGTCTAAATATTTAGAGAACCGAAGTCCGAACGCCGAATATACAGTAAAGATTAAAATTAACTTCGAAAATTTCAACAAAACATAACATAGAAAAGAAATAGCTGATAGAGAAAACATAGAAAAGAAAAGAAAAACTATTTCCAAAATAGAGAAAATGACACAGTAAAGGACAAAATATAATATATATATATATATATATATATTTTGTGTGATTGAGGTAGGAAACTGCACTTAACAGCATGATAAAACATGGTGTTTTACCAAAAGAACAAATGCCTGAAATACTGAAAATAATACAATAGAAACACAAATAATGAATATTTCAAAATATTAGGACTAAGAAAGATAAGAAGGGGGCATTTGAACGATTAAAATCGGCAACATAATACAAAAGCTTAACGGATTAAATTGGACAACATAATACAAAAGTAGTACATATTTCACCTTTTAGAAATCTTAGAGAGAAAATAATTATTTAAACAAACAATATTTACACCCAAAAGAACGATTGGAAAACAAAAAAATTGCATACTAAAACCAGTCTAAATTCACTGTAGAAATTACTTTAAAAATACTGACCTAGAGCGACGAAAATCCCTCCTATAAGGAGCATCGCGGTAATATGATCGGTCGCTAACGACTCCGCTGCGGATGCGGCGGCCCCCCCTTTGTGGACTATCCCCGTCCATACTGACTCCGATTTAAAAACCCTAAACCGCTTCAATCACACAAACAAAATGCAGGCCTGCAAAACGCAACCCCCTTCTTCAAAATCCAAACAAAACGGAAAACCACCTCCAATAAGTCCAAAACCACCCTTCCAATAAAAACCTTCCCACCGTGCACCACTGCAATCCACTTCAAGGAAACACCGTTAAATCTAACAAATGCCACCACTACGCCAAAACCTCTCTTCCTACGAAAACACACCAGAATAATAACTCCACATTTTGTATTCCCCATCTTATTAAATTTTTTTCAATTTTTTTTAGTTTTCCCTTACTTCTTACCGCCAAGAATTTAGAAAGCTGCTATGAATTTTCAGGTGTTAACCAGATTTGAACAGTAGACCAACCTTTCGATACTTCTCCCTCGCCTTCAAACTCCACGCCTCCGCGAACCCTCACAGCTCTACTAATCTTCCCGTCAGTTCTAGGGTTTGAAGTTTTGCACTGCTCTTAAAGCACAATTATCCCAATATATATAATAGCTTATAGAAATTAAATAATTTTCCAGGCTGGAAAGAAATATGCAAACGGGGAGTTTTTAATACACGTGTCGGCTGCTTCTCGCGCGTAATTTAAAACCAATGGAATTTAATTTTTATCTTGAAATCTGGCTAAGTGTAAACGGTTGATAGGTGGATACCTTTTAGTCCGTTAATCAATTGAGGTAGTTAGTTGTGGATTATGGGGTTAAACATACGTACACAATATGGTTTTGTAGAGGTAAATACCCCTTAACATATATATTATATATACCATCTTATTTGTTTTTTATAAGGTATTTTTAACTAAACCTTTATGGTTTATCTAATTCCAAAAGTATCAGTTTCATGTAGCCTCTTTGTTCCACTTAAAGATCCCAAAGGGAGGAAAGCTCTATATTCATGTCTTCTACTCGATCTCCTAATAAATGAGTGGATTTTCCAATTAGCATTCATGGTTGTTAACTCACTTCATTATGATAATTAACGTTATCTAGCAGATGTACATGTTAATTTATCTCATTATTATCATAAAAAAAATAATTTTTTTATTTAATTTCTTCTTTTTTGGGGAAGATGAACTCAAGTGTTGGTTTGTAGTTGTGTGTGATTGCATTTGGGGATTTCCTCATTGTATAGTCATTTATTAGTGGGTTTATGGGCATCAATGGAAAACATGACTTTGTTTTGTATGTAAGTGGTGTTATGGAGCATTTATTGTCCACCTCCTTTGGGCATTATGTCTTGATTTGTAACCCCTCTTATCATTAGAGAGTTGTGGGTACATTAGTGAGTTAGAGGAGAGAGCAAGTTCAACTCCCTTTCCCACCAAGGGCAAGGGAGGCATATGTATTCAACGAGTTTTGAATAAATAAAGGAAATCTAAGGTTGTGTGAGTTTATTTGGTGTTCAATTTACAGTTGCTAAGAGCTTATTTGGAGTTATGAAAACAATACTTGTGTGGTTATTTAGCGTGATGGATGCATTATATTGATGTAGCTCAAGTTTTCATAAGTTAACAAAGATCGGCATGAATCTGAGGGGCTTGGACTGAAACCCTAATAGTGGCAACTGAAACCCTAATGTTGCTCCGACTACAGAGAACCTTATGCGAGACCCTGGTGGTTATGGGGTTGTGTTTATCCTCCTCTTTGAATTCTGCAGTTGGGTCTTTTCTAGTATCGGTTCATTCATTTTCAATCCCTTGGTGTTCTTTGGTCCCGATCTACATGGAGTCTCGTCCTCCTTTCTAGGAGGACCTAGTACCAACCACGGTAAAAAAGTGAGAATTTACGAAACTAGGGTTTTTCTTCCTGCTTGGTTTTGGTCTTTCAGTTTCTAGTTTCTAGGAAACGTTTTCAACTCACAACGTCGTCTCTCTGCTATTTTTTGGTTCGGTACACTCTTGTCGCTTTCCTTTTTTTTCATTTCTTTATGGCTCGATTTTATTTTCCTCAAGAGGATGCCACATTGGGGTTTCACCCCTTAAGAATAAAAAATTTCCAATCAAATTCTTAGCCCAACAGGATAGTATGACCCCAGAAGCTAGCACGTTTTGTGTGGAGGGGTCTGGAGTTGGCTCAGTTTATGAGGTGATTTCATATTCCTCCATAGAGGTTTGGAAATCCTTTGACATTTTTCTCTTGTAAGGTACATCATGAAAGGGAGAGTTGTCTCTCTCAATAATTCCCCCACCTATGGTTGATTGCCCTTCATTTATTGGAGTCCCCTCAACGATCGACCTCGGGGTATCTGGTGGGGCTCCTTTGCTCTCGCACTTGTCTCCTAAAAAGAATAAGCAGCTACTTAGGGGTTCTAAACAAGGGTGTGGCGCTTAGCAAAGCTCTACAAAGAAAAGGAAGACCTTTTGACTTATGTCCTAGGGAAGGATGTGAACGTGGACAAGGTTGCAAGCTTATATATTCTGTCTTTAATTGGTTGTTGGGAATACATTCGTATGAACAGAGCCAAGATGGTGTGTTGGGTCTCTGACCACTGGTGTGATTCCTTGGATCACATCCCTAAGGTAAATATGCTTCTAAATGGCTGGTTTGTTTTTTGTTTTTTGAAGGAGGTGGACCTGCCAAAATTCATTTCTTGATACTGGGTGATTAATAAAGGGTCTCTTGTTTTATCTCGATAGCATTCACATTTTGATCTAGACCGAGAATGACCATCTCAGCGTCATCTCTATATGTTTTTGTTGGGCTTTTCGTTTCCCCTCTGGACTAAGGAGGTGTTTATGGGCTTGGTAAATATTCTCGGTCATTTTGTTCATGTTGAGGACCATATGGTTGAGGGTGGGGACAAGCAAATGGCTTCAGTTCTAGTTGATTTGGATATCATTAAAGGGATCTCTACTAAAGTCAAGATTGTGTTGGGTGATAAAATTTATCTACATTAGCTAGATTATAAAGGGATATCTTTTAGGTGTTACCTTTGTCGAAACATGAGTCATGTGAGTAGACATGTCGTTTCTCCAAGGATTGTGGCATTGGGGTTGAGGGTCATGGCAGGTCGGGAGCGTGCTCTCCTCTGGTGTATCTTGATCCTCCGAACCCCAATTCTCCTTCGTGACATGCTTATGGTACTAAAATCATCTCTATGTCTAATGAATGTATGTCTCATGTATAGTCCCATGTCTGTTATGAAGCTCTTTCATATGTGGAATTACATTTTACTAAAATGGTGGAGAAGAAACTTGATAAGAGACTGAAATCCCTTTTTGGGGTTTCACCAAATGGGCCTGAGGCTCCCCACCCTAGAAAACCATTGGTGTCGGGGATTGGATCCCTATTCCTAGACTATGCTAGTGTTCCTTTAATCTCTAATGACTCACCTGAATGTGATGTTGGTTTGGAGCCTATATTGATATTTTTTGCTCCTCTTGTGATTGCTTTCCCATTGGAGAAGTCCTTGGTTGATAGTACCTATCGAGGCTTGGAAATGGATGGTTTCCCTTCATTGACTGCTGATGGAGGGGCCTTGGCTCTTAGGGAAATCCCTAGACCTACGTCGCTCTCTTTTCTGGAAGTTGCAACGAATTCTCCCCTACCTGTGTTTTATAAACACCCTTCTCTGAGCCCTGTGACTTTCCCACTAAACCCTAGTTGTCATCAAGAAGTGACCATTAGGGATAAAAATAAGAAGAAATGTAATTCTAACAGAGTTGGTCTTTCGTTTGATTTGACTCCGTCTAACTCCTACATTCCACTTTCTTAGTGAATCGATTTGGCATCAAACTCTTCGTCTTCACCTGCACTTGTTCCTGGTGTCCTTAGAACATTAGAGCCCTCTCTAGGGGTTTCTTAATGTTAATACTTTCACTAAATTTTCGGGGGTTAGGGGGATCCCCAAAATCTCAATCCCTCAAGCGACTCTTTTCTTCTGCTAAAGATGATTTAATTCTCATTCAAGAAACCATGTCCTTTGCTTCCAAAGCTTGTGCTTATTTCTTAGAGATGTTACCTAGGTGGAAGGTCTTTGCCATGGATGTTGTGGAATAGTCTGGGAGTATTTTATCCATTTGGAACCCTTTGTCAATGAAGCTGACTCTCTACAAGACCACTACTAGGATGTTTTTTAATGGGTTTGTTAAAGGGGAGGATTAGTGTCCAAAACTGTTATGGACTATATTGTGACCATAAATCATTTGGGATTAGATGGTTAGTCGTGGGATTCTCAGTGTTCCTAATCTAATTATTGCAAGGGATTTAAATTTGGCCTTGGTCGTGTTATAAATTTGTGGATATTTGGCTAGAATTGACCCACTCTTTGACTATTATAAGTCTATCTTCAAGGATCATGACTTCGTCGATGTGTTGCCTATTGTTATGAGGCCTACTTGGAAAAATTGTAGGGAGGGATCGATGGATGTGAGCAAAAGACTTGATAGGTTCTTGCTGAAGGAATACTTTGCTAAGGGCTTATCACATTATTGATCATGGATTGAACCCTTCTCAATCTCTAATCATGAACCGATCTTGTTACAGTTGGATGGGGAGTCAAAATCTAGTAGGTCACCCTTTAAATTCAATTATACATGGATTAAAGAATAATAATGCATTAGTTAGTTCAATCTGGTTGGCCGAATTTCATTGTTCTGTTGCATTTAAGAGCAATGGATCAGTTTTGTTTTAAGTTGAAGGCATTAAAGTCGTTCGTAAAGCATTGGGTCAAAGGTAAAGAGAAGTTGAAGAGGAGGGAACTTGTTGAGATTGAGAATATTCTGGCATAGGTTTATGGTCAGAATCTACTTAGCCCTTTCACTTAAGATGAAAAACTAGCTATCTTGTAGCTAGAGAAGATGAAGGCACATATTCTGAAATTGGAGGAAGAAGAGTGGCATCTAAAAAGTAGTGCTATCTAGATTTCAACGGGGGGGGGCGGGAGGGGGGGGAGGGGGGGGGGCAATAATACCAATTTTTTCTAAAGTTTACTAATGGGAGGAGGTTAGTTAATTCCATATGGGATTTACAGGATACCAATGGGTATTGGGTATCATCAAAGTTCGAATTGGAGAAATTGGTAGTTAATCGCTTCTATTCTCTTTTGAAGGATCTGGGGCATTAGAAAATCCTATACCAACTTGAAATGGTAAAACATGTTCCTCTTTTCCTTTTGAAGGACAAAGGTGATTAAATTGTTGCTCTGGTGTCACAAGGAAAAAATCCCTAGTCCTATCAGGTGGCTAGTGGAATTCTTAATCTCCTTTTTTGATCCCATGGGAGGTGAGTTACTTGAAATGGTTGAATTCTCTTGGACTGGAGGCCATATTTTTGGAGCTTTAAACTTTACTTTTGTCACACTTGTTCCAAAGTTTGACAAACCTAAGTCTTTTTTTAATTTTCTCCCCGTATCGTTGTGTAATCTGGCTTATAAAGTGATCACTAAAATCACTGCGAACAAGATCGGGCCTTTCTTGGAAAATTTGATCTCAATTGAACAATTTGGTTTCATCCCAAGGAGACAAATTTTAGGTGTTATTGCCATTTCTCAAGAGTGTCACCATTCCATTCAGGTTAAGAAGAAAAAATTTCTAACCCTAAAAATGGATTTGATCAAGGCATGTGATCGAATTAATTGGGATATGATCGGGATGATCCTTCTTTGAATTGGGCTACCTTTATTGGTCTGCAATTAGATTATGGCATTTGTATCTACTACAAATATGGTTGTTTTGATTAATGGCTCACCTACTCGTTTCTTTAAAATTCCAAGGGTTTTGTGCCAAGGTTATCCTTTGCCCCTGTCTTATTCCTGCTCATCGTTAAAGTCTCATCAAATTGATTAATTTGGTGAAATGTGAAGGGAAAGTTGAGGGCATAAAATTTTCCAAAATACTGCATATTACTCATTTGCTATATGTTGATGATGTTATGTTATTTGGTGTGGGGGATATGAATACTTGGTGTTGTTATCATGAGATCCTTACTATCTTTTGCAAAGCTTTTGGGATGGAAATCAACCAGGAAAAGTCGAATTTCTTTTTGAATCATGGATCAGTTGATATGGGTGGGTAATTGGATTAAGCTTTCCCTTTTAAAAATGAGAGCTTGGACTCTGGGATGAAATACCTAGGGTTTATGCTCAAGTTGAACAAGCATCATTCAAAATATTGGGGTTGGCTAGTTAAAAGGACTGGTAAAAGGATAAATAATTGGTCTTGTAGATTCTTATCTATAGGAGGACATTTGACACTAATCAAATCGGTCTTGGTTTCCATTCCAGTTTTTTTGTTTCTAGTTGGCATTGTTGCCACAATCCATCTTGTGTACTATCCGACAGAGGATTTATAATTTTATATGGTCTAGTTACCTTGAAAATTCACATTATCATCCGGTTTCCTGGGATTTATTAGCTAGGCAGAAGGCTCTAGGTTGTTGGGACATTAAAAATTTAAGTTGGTTCAACAACTCGTCAGTCATGAAGAATCGTTGGAGGGCTCTAACATGTAAAGGCCTCCGGCACCAGGTTATCAGGACAAAATACATGAAAAGTTATCCCTTTACCATTTGGTTCAAGTGTGCTCCTAAATCTTGGAGGGTTGCCTCCTTTCTTTGGAATGGGTTTATGAAAGTCTACCCCTGGACCAAAGGAAAATTGGTGTGGAAGTTGGAGAGTGGAGTTATTGTTGATATTGGTGTTGACCCCATTATGGTATGTAGTGAGCCTTTGACTCTTAGCACTGAGTTGTTGGAAAAACTTACAGGATTGAGCATCTATACTTTTAATCAGGTTGTTAGGCCTGGGGGATCATCTCGTTATGGCCCTTTTTGGCTCCAGGCTTCTGACTTAGGTCTGCAGGGGACTGTGGGGTTTGAATGGAATTATTTTATCATCTACCTCAATAGAGCAGGCATTAGGCTATCCCTGGAAGAGGGTGTTGTCGTTTGGGATTGGAATAAGGCTGATGGAATATTTGATGACCAAGGAGGCCTATTTGTTTCTAGCATGGTCTCAGGTTGATATAAGCCTATCTCGGTGGTCCACTTAGCTTTGGAGATGGAATGTTCCTTTGAAACTCAAATGTTTTCCTTAGCTCTGCTTGGTGAACCAGATCATGTCTTGGGAAAACTTACATAAGAGAGGATGGGTGGGACCTGGGTTGTGTGTTCTATGTGCACATAATGGTGAATTGGTTTAGCACCCTTTTTTTCCATTTCCCTATCAACAATCTAGTTTGGTTGGATACTTACTCTATATTGCAGGTAAAGGGGTCCCATGGCATGGACTGCTTTGCTCAAAATTTTGTTGCTTGGAACCAAAATTTCAAACATCATATTATTCTTCCGATATTTGTTTGCTGGCAGATTTGGAATATGAGAAATCGAGTTATCTTCCACATTAATCTTCCAAACTTACACTTTTGTATCTTGAAGAGTTTGGGGATGTACAAGTATTTCCTTGTGGATCAGACACCTGGTAAGACAAGATTCCTTGTGGGGCCTACTCTTTCGGTGGGGAAATCCATAGGTTTCTTTGATGGTGTGTCTCAAGAGGGCATGGCAGGTTTTGGGGTTATGCTTAAGATCAGTGAAGGTCATCACTTTCATCTTATGCTTGGTTTTGGTAAAGCTACAAACACCAAATCGAAGCTCCGAGCGTTATGGGTGTTGTTACAATTATGTTGGCTAAATGGGATTGTTTTCTTCATATTTTTGGGGACTCCTTGACTATCATTAATTGGTTCAATGGGAAGTCAAGGATAGGGTCACTCTCACTATCCGATTGGGTTTCTAGAATTTCGTAGCTTCAAACACTCTTTGGCAAGTTACAAATCAATCACATTCACAAGGAATTCGATAGAATAGCGGACTCTTTGCCTAAAACGGCATTCTTATGTGAAGATTGCTACATATAGTTTGACGAATTTATTGATGGTAACCTCTCTTGTAAGGGGTTGGTATATTTCTACTAACTTGAGGAGAGTTAGTTTTTGTTTCTTATCTCATTGCAAATTGATGCAATTTCTTTGCTAAGTTTTTGTGCCCTTTGTATCTATTGGTATCAGTCCTTAGCCTCTTTATGAACTGGAGAGCATATAATTTTGTATGGTTTCAACTTCTTTTTGGTAGTATGTACTGTCATTAGTGAAACATTTCATCTTTGCCTTGGAGATGTTTTTTGCTCTCCTTTGTAATTGTCCTTCTTTTCTTTAATTCAATATGAATATCAAGAAATAAAGTCTTTTTTTTATCTGGTGAAAAGTAAATAAATAAAGATTGGCATGTGAAGAATGCCAACTAATTGGACCACATGGGAAGTATTTATGGTCTTCCCTCAATGGAAGGTGGCATCAGTGTCATGGGGATGAGATCTAAGAACCTAGAGTTAGGAAAGCAGTTCACATCTATTGAGGTGGTAGCCAACATTTTAAAGGATGGGTGATTGATTGTCTCAGTTCACAATCTAGATCTACGTTACTACATTGATGAAGCCTTAATTTCTTGGAAATATGCTTCATGATCAAGGGTGTGATGCTTTTGTGGTCCACTTGGAAGATGGTTATACTTGAAATTGTTTCTAGTGTTTTTTGGACATTGTTTTGTGGCATGGTTATCCTATCATATAATTAGGTGCATGTGTATTGCTAGAACATGTGGGATTGGATATGAAGAAATCCGCATTCCCTGCAATTTATGTTACCACCTCTCTTGACAAAACTAATGTTGCGTATGGTTGTTGCAAACATGATGATTGGGGAAGTGGAGATACATGCAACATGGATGGGTCTACCATTGTTCTTTTATGGACCAATATGTACTACCTAAAGGCATGATCTCTCTCTCTCTCTCTCTCTCTCTCTCTCTCTCTCTCTCTCTCTCTCTCTCTCTCTCTCTCTCTCTCCATAATTAATTCACGGTGTAGTATAAGAAGATAAACTATTTAAATTATCTCTCTCTCTCTCTCCATAATTAATTCGCGGTGTAGTATAAAAAGATAAACTATTTAAATTATACAACCTATGTATTGGATAAATATGATAAGCTACTAAGCTTTTGTAAAAGTAGCATTTTCATAAATGTGGGCCTAAAATATGTACATAGTTGGCCATGAATAGATGCACCTATTGATATTATGTGATGGCTTGTAATCGCTACAAATAATTGTCACAATATTGATCATGTTCCAATAATTTGTTGTGACTTGAGAGCATGTAGAGGCTACATTCGACACTTAGCGGATGGATTAGAATTTAAATTATAGTATGTCAACTTGATATTAAGACTGATTCTTTAGTACTTGTAGTGTGGCTTGGATCAATCTTATGGTTATTCTTATTTTTTTTTTAAAGGATAAGGCTATGAGAAGTGTTGGAATGATGAATATGCAACTAGCAAGAGATTTAAACATTGGAGGTTGTGCTCATATTTATTATTTATTGAGTGATGCGACACCAATTCATTCTAGCTTTAAATCATATATGACATGAGCTGCATCATGTGATAGCACTAGGTGTGTTCATGAGGATAGATACATTATATCTTGCTTCGAGTCTATTATGGAGTGTCATCCTCTAGCCTACTTTCTTAAATGTCTTACTGCATGAAGGTGGGATTGCATGATAACACAACTAAGTCCTAGTGGTTTCATTTTAGTAGCATTCACACCTAGTGGGATGACGAGAACATGTGGGGAATATCCTATGAAATACAAAGAGTTGTGGGAGAAAGGGGAAGAAGATGTTGAGCAACATTGGTTTCTTTGTAAGGCCATGTGGATATCTAAGGGGATTTAGGATGCCTCTTAGTTAATAGAGTTTTAGACAACTCTTAGAGGAAGAGTGCCACAATGGTACATGAAGTTTGTTGTAACCTTCCTCTGTACTATTTTACAAGAAAAGTATACCCATTGAAAATATAGGAGGTAATTGCATTAAAAAATCATATTACAACTTTTTTATTTGATTTTTTTTCCTGGGCTAAGATATTGTGTTAGCACTTAGCTATATGTTATAATTATCAGAGCAGATTTTACAAAAACTTTAAAACCAAATATGTTGAATGCATACAAACTTCTTCAAATCCAAGGTCACCTTGACATAAGACTATAGTGTCACAAAAAAATGATATCTAAGATTAAAAGTAATAAATAATAAAATAACAACCACAACTAGGATGGGCGGTTCATCTATATAAGCTAAGCTTTATATTCCATCTAGTGTAAAAGGTAACTTACATTGAACATAATAACAAAGCTTCTCTCATGATAATTTGATAAGATATTTTACAAAATTGTTTCTGGAGGAATAAACTACAAAAGAGTGGATGTTATGATGGATCACTAGTCAACATGAAAACCATACAACTAAAAGGAAATTATCTCCATTCTATATTTAAAAGACTGGAAGATACTCTCAAGAAAGATACACCTCGTTTTAAAACTAGTTATTTCCTATTTATGGAGTTCACAATTAACATATCAATAAAAGCCATGGACTACATACATTAGAAAAAGTATTGGCATGATTATTCAAACTATGTTCTAACAAGAAGTGATACCTAAAATCAACATGATTCTCCCTAGTTCATACTATGTGACATTCTTGGTTGAAAAAACTATATATTAGTATAGATCCATCTTAACTCTGGATCTATAAAGCATCATTCCTCAAGTTTCATACTTTAAAAGGGATTTTTACCTCAAAGGATTCGATCCCTCTTGAGGCTTGATAGAACTAAAGTTAAGATGGATATATATTGGTTATATTAATCATCATATCTTGAAGAAACATGTAGAGAAAGAAATGCTTCAAATTAACATATGATCAATGGATTAACCGTATATTTTCTCAAAGATGCTAATAAATCAAGTCCCCAGTCAGTTTCTCCCATTTTCCCCATGTTGAGCAACTTTGTTGCAACTGCCACATTTATAAGCAAGGGTGCATGTCGATAAAAATATGTAGTCTGTATCTCATTCTCCACTAACTCTTGCAGAACAAATCGGCCTTTAAAATCTACTTTGGAAAAGAACTCTCACTCTTCTTTGGTCGATAATGGTTGTATTTTGATGGACTCTTCTCCTTTAGATAGGGATAAAAACGTTTCCTCGTATGATCAGGATCACTACTAGTGCTGATGCTATCTAGTTTATTTTCCTCAACAATACAATCGTGTAACTCTAAATTAGTAAAGTCACTGACAGTGAGCCAAATCACAACATCAAACAAGTTACCAACATTGTAGTTTGTTGTAGATTTTTTTAAGTGATGTCACTTTTCTAGTTCCTTCAACTCCATATACACCTATTATATGAACGCATGAAGATTCCAACCATCCCTTCAGTTGCGTGTCTACAAGTTCAACTTTAGTCCCCTATCCTACCAATTTGGATCCTAGCAACTGTGAGTAGAGTTCTTCTTGAAGAAATGCACAAAGCCAATTTTAACGTGTTGAAAGACCTCATCAAAACTCTTCTTCCAATTTTGGATTTGTGTGGAGAGTTGGGGCTTGCAAAGGAGGCAATCAAAAAATGCCTATGGTCGTTGTAAGCAATAGACCAATATTTTGCCTTTTTTAGCTTCTTCAATTCATTGAAAATTATTCTCGATCGTCTCTAGAGAAGTTATAGTTTTCCAATATGTGATAACTTTGCATAAGAGGTTCCTCATAGTAGTTAACTCGGGCTTTAGATGCTTTCTGTTTTCCATGGCAGTGCTCATAAAAATATCCATTGCTTGGTTGGATCAAAGAAGAGAAAAGTTAAGGATATTGCATGTTTTGGTTTTATTTTATTTGTTACTTGACATATTCCATGTCATCATTACAAACGTGACATGTCTCACTCACTTGGGTTGTAGAAAGCATCTATCAACGCAATCAAGTTTATAAAGGAGTAGTTATATAACTATCTTTGTTTATGTTCTTATGGTGAACCTATGCTTTTGGTTAGTTGGATCAACTCACTCATGTTCACAAGATACTATAGTCATATATGAATGGAGGATGAGGATGATTCAGATGAAACATCACAACTTCAAATATTTTTGAGGATATCAATATCCATACACACCTCCTACACTACTACCTACAATTAGCTTCATGTTCAACTTGTCCATATTGTTTTTGGATACAATTGCATAAATATTTTAGAGTTGTTATGGTATATCACCCATCATTAGGGGAGATAATAGTTTCAATTCATGGAAAATAGAAACACTGCCATATACAATAATAAATAGAATCCAATGCTAATGGAAGAGATATCCTTACTCATGGAACTAGTGCCTCGATCAGCTAGGGAGATTCTTGAATAGTGATTGCTTTGTATTTTGTGTATATATGGATTATAACCAAGAATGAACCAACCTGAAAATTCATTTTAGTGTTTGAAATGCGCTTGTAAATTTTCCAAAGCACGAGGAGTAAAATACATTATTAAACTAAAATAACATGTTGAGTCAAAAGGGATGGTGTAGTAAAGCAAAGATGAAAATCCATAATAATTCCCTAAATTGGATCAAGATTTCATTTCTCATAATCTGAACTATGATGACAGATATAAACTCTATTACTCAAAATTGCCAACTAGATGCAAACTAGAACCAACTCTAGAGACTTCATTAATATGCTTGTCTTAACAGAGTGATTTGTAACTTTAGGAAACCCAATATCCATTATTATTTCCTATTTCTTAACATTTGTTTAAAATGGTCAAGAACACTACCTCTTTTCTATGTTTTTTTCAATTTGACTTAACAAGGTGATTCCCTGTGTTCACATAAACATCTCTCTCTAACACAGAAATATGGTTGTAAATCTAGTCTAAATGATATTGAAAAGGAGAACTTTTGATATGGATATGGAAATGAATTTTGAACTAGAGAAAGGCCTTGTGGGGTATACAAGCTTCAAAAATATATTATGAAGTATATTTAAGTTGGATTCCCTTATGCCATGGTGTAAATGCAGATGCATAGTTATTTGTATACTAAAGTTCTTGCACAATTGAAAGATTGGGGTTTGAGATTTCATGCATTAATTGTAACAAAACAAAATTACTAAGGTGATACAATATCATAAATGATAGTCTTTTTGAGAGAAGGAATAGGATGGAAAAATAACTTGATTTCCAATATTGTGGTTCCCAATTCTACAAGATCCTTACCTAAGTATTTTTTTCAAGGGATTTTTTCAATTGACAAAATACACTTTTTTATTGTCAAATTGTGCACATAGAACACTTGAGGATCCGACGAGAAGGGACTTGTTGCATGATGAGTTTAGTATAGAGCTTGCAATTTTAGCCATAATACTGATCAGTCGACCTTGCAAGTGTTATATTCAAAATTGTTATGAGAGCTTTTAGAAAGCACTAATGATCCAATTATCCACTTGCAATTATCAGTAAATATATCCTAGTGAGACAACTTCAATAACTCATTGAGATAAATGTATTATCTAGGTCATCACCACAATTGTTTTTACTTAGAATATAACAAGAATTTCATGCACAAACGAAAAGAGGCACTTGTCTTTTATGAACATTGAATACCAAGCATTTGAGTCAAGCATAATGATTTTCCATCCAACCATTGGCAGTTTGTTGTAGATGCCAACCCCTATCCATCCTATGATATCACCAAGGTGAAGAAGAAGATGTATAGAATTCTTAATAGCTTCTCCAACTCAAAATTAAGGGAAGGATTTACTAATTATACCACTCCTGGATCTTAAATTGGACCAACTATTTGGCACCCACAATCTTTCCCACAAAACACAGCAGAGAAACTCTTCCTTCTCTACTTAGTAGTCCCTTAGAAATTCCTTTGTCAAGTTCTCTTCAATGTGGGCATAGAAAATTCTAGATTGGTGTCCATTAACTTCTAGCTGAGTTTTTTTTGATTCTTGGCTCAAATTTCTAATTTATTTATTTCATGGGTGTTCAATTCCATAGTATGGAAGCCTCTTTTTCCAAGGTTAGACAATCATTTTCTCACCATTATGCCTCCCTAAAACTAGCTTTCTCATCCCATTTGAATTTCCTATTATTTGCATGCATGAAAGATGGCAATGAGAGTTCTAATCCAACTCTTTTGGTTCCAATAATCTAGGGGATAGAAATTTCCTTAGATGTGGGAGGTTATTAAATCCACTTCCTTTGCCTCAATTCAAACTATAAGTTAGGCTCAAAATCATAAAATAGTGAAGGTTTTGGGAAATGGGAGGGTGGTTAAGGAATACTAACATTCCCTTAGACCCCCTCACCTTTCTCCTCTTATGGTATCATAGCCCCTTTAGGCATTCATGCTCAATTAGGCATAGTTCTTTTATTAACTAGAAATATCCATGCCTACAACTATTTACAATCACCATGATACCCTTACTTCATGGTATAATAAAGTATATTAAAGGATAATGTATATGCAAAGCATTTAAACATATTTAATAACAAGACCTTATCATTATAAGGATTGAAATTGGGACATTACATTTGTTGATTGACCACCTGGGGATGTAGCTCTCACTCTACCAAAGGTGAAGCAATGATTCATTGTTCAGTTTCAAATACCCAATTTTGAGCAAAACTGCATAACATAGATGAAGGAAATTAGGCAGATGGTAGGTGAATAAACATGGGTATATGCTTAGAAGTCCAAAGAAATCATGGGTAAACTGACAATTTGGATCCATGATACCCATCACAATGAGTGTTTCATTCAAGGACTACTCCCCTGGAATCGAATTCCCCTTATGCAACAAAAGATTGACATTTCGAGGGAAACTTTAGAGCAAGTAATTGGGATTGAAGCTATGTTAGTATATCCTCATAATAATAAGTCTACAATAACCAAGATAAGCCTATATTTATCATAGTTTTAAGATCGGATTGATGCCCTTACCCAAAATATACATGATTTATCATTATCTAAAGCTGGTAGAGAGCAAGTGTAATGTAAACGGTATCAAACATAAAGACATTGTGCATATGAGTTCTGTTGGAGGACTAATTCGGTATGTCGACTTGAACGATAGCCGACTTAGTCGATCAACCGACTAAGTCGGTCAGCCGACTAAGTCGGTCAGCCGACTAATTAGAGATTAGGTCGGACACCTAAGGTCACGTCGGTTGAGTGAACCGACAGGTAGTTATTTTGTAACTGTTTGTAAATCATATATATATTAGGCTGTTGAGCCAGATGAGAACTCGGTTCAGTTCTCTGCAATGTATGGACCCTCTCATGTTAATATACTATGTTATTCTATCTACTTGTTCTTATCTCTTGTCTTTGTTATGTATGTATGCTTTAGTATGTATTATTGGTAACCCTATGTGATCTGTGAGATTACAACATTGGTTCCATTGCCGGTAGTACATGTCTGAGATGTATGCAAGTAGATGATATCAAAACAGGAGATTAAGGATTGGTGGGAGCGTAAAGTAGCAAATTATTTGTAGAATTATGCATGAAGAAACAAAATGACGACCGCACAAGCAAAAGAAAGATTCTTTATAAAGACATAGGATAAGTTTGTAGAATCAGTGCCCCAACTTCTGAAGAAACTCCTGGATGAAAAATACGGAAGGGACTAAAGATCAACAGTTACTAGAAAAACTGATTCATGGGGGAAGAACAAAATTGTCGGAGTGGTTCGAAAAAATCACCGATGAATTCTGCGAGGAGCAAGCAGTATAAGACAGAACTTCGTTGGAAACCGTCAAGAAGAAATTCTACACAGACCTCACCGAGCAATTTTTGTGTTCCTTACCGACCTTGCTGTTTAAGTTCCTGATCGAGAAGGGAGTGGGTCATATTGTCGAACACCGTCCATCACTTTGCAGACCGCCATTAAACCCTAACTAGGTGGAAAAGCAAAAGAGGTGGGAAAAATTCATTGCCGAAAGGGAGTGGGAATACTTCCTAAGCAAGTAGACCGAACTATTCAGGCTTTCTAAAGCGTCAGGTAGGCTATGGGGGGGTAGCTGGTCATATGTCGAAATAAAGTGGAGTGGATTCTAGTTGACTAAAGGAGATACCAATCACCAATAATGAGAAGTCAACCTAAAAAGGAAATCGAGAAGACAGTGTCACACAAAGGTATGATGGACTTACAGAAAATAGAGAGGGAGAGGAGGCTACAAAGTAGGGAAGAAAGAAGAGAAAGAGCCTTAGCGCAGTAGAGAGGAATGAGTACTAGGGTGACCGACTAGGAAGAGATCCGCCGGAGTCAGGTCATGACCGACAAGAAGAAGGCATGGAAGAAGAGGAATCTCCTATGGAAGAAGAATTGTGGATAGAGCAGCGAGAAGCTCTCCAATTAGAAGTTCCCCAGGAAGTAAAACCTCCGACAGATCTGCGTACCCAGATAGAAGCTATTGTCGAAGAGGACCTTAGACTAGGAGTTGGTGACTTTGGTATATGGATTCGACTAGACGATGAAACATACATGGGTAGACATCTAATTATCCATTGACCAGAAGAAGGAAATTGGGTTACGCTTCAAGTGGTACCCTCCAGCTGAAGTATCCACTTACTTTTACTGTGGACAAATAATTGCAGTTGGACATCAATAGAAGAAGTCGACACTAACTGACTGCTGGTCAAAGAGGAAATGACAAAAACAACTGACGGGAATGAGAGTTCCGTTGACGATAGTTTCGCAGAGAGGACTAAGCAAATAACCCCACCACCCACACCACCACCTCCACCATTGCCACCTCCTCATGAAGAAAGCAGTAACAGTGACTCCGACATGGGTCACGGGTCAGCACACCTTCCCCTATATGAGGGTGATAAGGACCCCAGACGACACTGGTTCGTCTGTGAGTCAACTTGGGAGGCTAACCAAGTTATGGATGAAGACAGGCAGATGGCGCAGTTTGCTGGTGCCTTGAGGTAGAGGGCATTAAATTGGTACATGACCTTTTCTGAAAGAACACCCCGAGCAACCAAAGCCGATATCAAAGCGCAATTTCTATCATTTTTCAAAACTCCAGATGCAAAACATCTGGCAGCAAAGAAACTAAAAATGACATCGCAGAAGCTAGGAGAAACTGTCTGCGATTACGATAAACGATGGAAAGACCTTCTTAGGCAACTGGACTATGTCATTGACAAACAATTATTAATCCAGTGGTTTCTTGCAGGTTTATCATAGAAAATTCGTCGACACATAAGTCTGGAGACATTCAAGACTTACGAAGATGCACTTACAAAAGCTCTCCAAGTAGAACTGGATAAGGACATACTAGCATACTCCACCGATCACAGATTAGAAGAATAGCTTGAGAGCGTACAGAAGTCATTAAAAGAATTAAACCTCAAAAGCCAGGATATCTGGTGCACAAAGTGCTCGACGACCAGACATTCAAAAGACAACTGTCGATAGGAAATCAACCGACGGGACATTCGATTAATGCAAACTAAATGTTTTTGTGACATTTGCCAAGAGCATGGAGACCACTCAACAAAAGATTTCCCGTTCAACATGAAGAATGGCAAGGCATCTTAGTGTGCAATCTGTGAAACTAAAAATCATAACATGGTCGACTGCCATCTGAATCTCAAGAACCGACAAAATTATCATGCAATCTATCAGACCAATGCAGTTGCACAAAGTAATGAGAAAAACCATGCGCCAAATGATAAGAACAATCAAAGATACGAAGGTCAAAGATACGAGCGCTAGTATGACAATCGACGCGAAGGCTATGGAGGTCAAGGTCGATTCTGGGAATCGAGACAACCGACCATGTTGACCTATCCAATGTTTCACATGTTATAAGGAGGGACACCAACATGTAGACTGTCCATACAAGGACAAAAATGACCTCAAATTTTGTACTAGTTGTGGAGTAGGGGATCACTCATTAGAGGATTTCCCTACCATACTGGAAAAAATAAATAAAAAGAAAAATGTTAATGTCTTGTCGTGTGTGCAAAAAAATGATGTAATAAATACAAAGAATTTGCATATAGTAACCCGACAAGGGACAAAAATAGGAAGCGATAACCCACGAATCAGCAAAATAAAAGAAAAGAATGTCTACCCTGATATGGTTAAAGAAAAATGAATATATAAAGATGCAACAAATGTATTTAAAGAATTTGCATGATAGGAAGAAGTAAACGACAATAGACATAACACAATAAAAGAATTAATACATCTAGTACAGAAAGATAACTCAGTCTCTCAATTCATCGACTTATTATATGAAATAAAACACAACAACAACGAAAAACAAACAAAGAATATCTGCAGTCCAAATAAAAAAGATAAAAGTGATGCCGACCCACTTGTCAACCTGGAAATTGAAGGATACCATGTTCGACAAGTTGTGCTCGACTTTGAATCACAAGTAAACATCATGATTCGTGACACTTGGGAACAATTGGGCAGACCTCGACTTTATGAGTTAGGTATATACCTGAAACTAGCCGACCAAGGTCTAATTGAACCTATTGGAGTCTGGAAAAATGTTGACACCACAATTAAGGGAATATCAACCAAAGTCAACTTTGAAATTATTGACCCTAAGGAAGGATCCAGCTCCTTCCCAGCGTTAGTAGGTCAACCTTGGGGAAGAAAGATGAAAGCGTCAATATCCCTAGATAAAGAGAGAATAAAATTAAAAGGAAAAGGAGAAAAGGTCATTGTACCTATTCATCCATCCCAAGGAGAACCTTGGACATAACGTATCGATGAAGAAGTTGATATCCGACAACTTTATTAGATACAAAATAATGCAGATTATACAGAACCTAATATCTATGGAGAACTTCATTTAGGCAACCAAGACTCAGTAGGATATAATTCAGATGCAGAATTATATGATTGGGAAGTTGAGAACTACGAAACATAAGCAAGAGGGTGCCGGACTATCCAAAAAGTATAGAAAAAGCCCACCCAACAGTGCTTCATAGTGTCCATTGTACCAAAAATATTTGAGAAAAAAATTATGGAATACCTTACTTTAAAACCTACAAATATAAATAATACACAAATACTAAGATATAAGGAAAGAGAATCACCAGTCATGCACATAGAACAAGTGTCCAAAAATATTGGTGAACATGGCCGACTACAAAGTTTAGTAGAGACTTTTACAGGACAAGCTGCTAGATGGTGGGATACCCATCAGACAAGACTGTTGACCTGGAAAACAGCTTCGACTTACTTTGTAGAAAGGTTTGGAGGAAAGAAGTTAACCGACCAAGCTCAGATACCTATTTTCATTCAAGGCCAGAATCCAGAAGACCATATTAAGACATGTGAAAAAGAATGGAGAAGACTTGGGTACAAAGATGAACGTGCATGGCCACATCTGTTCCCATCAACCCTCGCCGACTTACCAAACAAATGGTATAAGATGGAAGAAGCCCAAGGTGAAACATTCCTATGGCATGAACTTAGAGAAAATTTTATCAACGATTTCAACTTTATACCACAAAATAAGAATTTGGTCGAAACAGCAAAGCAGATTCATGAATTTATACAGCTAACAGAAAAAAACCCTTAAAAGATAACCGATAGACAATGGACTATAACAAATATACAAACCAGGACAATGCCACAGTCGACAAGAATACAGTTGGAAAATGATAATATAGAAGGGAAAAGCTTTAGATGGAAATCAAACCATGTCGAAATGACCAAACCTATTCGCACAGTACTCAAAGTTGGGACAACCGATAAAGATGATACCGACCGAATGACTGCAACTGACTTCCTTGCCACATTCTCATAGTTTAAAGAAGGAAGTCGATGAATTAATGAAGCCAAAGCACCATAATAGCTAGACACTAAGGTCAAAACTAGAGAATTCGACATCTCAAATGATGACCGACCAAAAATGGCAAAGATTGGAGACTATTGGAGTGAAGACAGACAACAGAAATAGTGAACCTCTTAAAGGAGTTCCAGGACGTATTTGCCCGAGATTATACAGATCTCAAAGGTTTAGTCCACGAAATGGGTGAAATGAAAATTGACACTAAACCTGATGTTCAACCTGTGAAGAAAAGGCCATATAAGCTAGCTCACAAATACAAAGAGTAGTCAAAAAGGAGATTGATAACATGCTTGCAATAGGCATCATCTACCCTATTGACCAGTCATAATGGGAAATTCCAATGGTTGTTCGACCTAAGAAACATGATCCGACCAAATTAAGAGTTTGTGTCGACTTCAGGGAGCTAAATAAAGTGACACTAACAGACCCATTTCCAACTCCTTATGCACATGAAATCTTAAATGAAGTTGCAGGACATGAATGCTACTCATTTACAGATGGATTCTCAGGTTATAACCAAGTGCCAATAGCTAAAGAAGATAAAAAAAAGACAACATTTGTATGTGAATTTGGTTCATTTGCTTACAAGGTTATGCCTTCTGGATTAAAGAATGCACATGCAGTATTCTCTAGAATTGTGGTCAAAACATTCCAGGAATATATTTACAAAACCATGGCAGTATACTTTGATGATTGGACAATATACTCCATGTTAAAAGATCATTGCAAGTGGCTAAGGCTTATGTTGGAAAGATGTCGACAAATCCAGTTAGCTTTAAACATCATGAAGTGCATATTTGTGACCCCCATAGGGATATTGTTAGGACACATTGTCTGTAAGGAAGGAATTAAGGTCAACTTGGCAAAAATCAAAATTATCCTCGACCTCAAACCACCAACAAACTCAAAACAAGTCAGGGTGTTACTTGGCCACACAGGCTATTACTGAAAATTCATAAGATATTATTCAGATATGACCTATGCACTAGAAGAACTATTAAGGGAAGATAAAGAATTCAACTGGACAGAGGAATGTCACATACCATTTGAAAAACTAAAAATAAAACTAGTCAAAGCACCAATCCTAAGGTTTCCAAACTGGTCAACTAAATTCCATGTCCACATCGACGCATCAGGTCTAGAAATAGGAGCAATCCTAACTCAACCAGGAGATGATGGAATGGATTATCCTATAGTTTACAGTAGCAGGAAACTAAACAAAGCCGAACAAAACTATTTGACGACAGAAAGAGAAGCATTAGGAATGGTCTTCGCACTACAAAAATATCGACATTATCTCCTAGCTAATCCATTTATATTTTACACTGATCATCAGGCATTAAAATACCTTGTGAATAAGCCTCTACACCATGGAAGAATTTGTCGATGGCTACTTCTATTCCAAGAATTTGAGTTTGAAGTCATTGTTAGCCCAGGTAAGTTAAATGTCGGTCCCGACCATTTATCTCGAATTGACACTAGAGAGGAACTGACAGGAGTCAAAGACGACTTACCAAATGCACATCTATTTTGAATAGAAGCAGTCCCGACAGAATTAGAGGAAATAACTTAGTTTTTAGAAGATGGACAAGCACTAGAAGGCATGAGTACCAAAAAGAAACAGATCTTAGCCATGAAAGTCGCACCTTATAGCCTCATAAATGGATTCCTGTAGAAAATGGGTTTAGACGACATCCTTAGAAGGTGTGTAACAATCGCAATCACACCCAACCATTCACCAACACCATCACCACCACCCCCTAACTCAGAACCCTTAATTCAACTAGCTGCACCAGAACCACCGCCACCATTAGTAACAATCACAGCCGACTAAGTTGGTCAGTCGACTAATTAGAGATTAGGTTGGCCACCTAAGGTTGTGTCGGTTGAGTGAACCGACAAGTAGTTATTTTGTAACTATTTGTAAATCATATATATTAGGCTGTTGAGCTAGATGAGAACTCGGTTCAGTTCTCTGCATTGTATGGACCCTCTCGTGTTATTTGTTATTCTATCTACTTGTTATTATCTCTTGTCTCTGTTATGTATGTATGCTTTAGTATGTATTATTGGTAACCCTATGTGATCTATGAGATTACAACAAGTTCCCACTGTTCCAAGTGGAACTTACACCTACCCCCCATGTGGGGCCGTACATAGGAATACCTACAAAAGGAGTTGCATAAATTTCTCTTGTCACTTAGTTTAAAAACATTGCACAGTATCAAGGTTATTTATAGGCTCAAAGATCATTGCTTTCTATAAATCTACTCTTGATTTGTAAATATTTTGCTTCATTAAGGAATTTGAGTCAAGGGGAGTAGTCTTTGAATGGACCACTCTTTATGAAGGACATCATGGATGCAAAATGTTAGTCTACCCATGAGATATCAAAGGAAATGAGGATTGAATCTATGTTAAGATATATTCATAATACTAAGGCTATGGTAATTGGGACAAGCCCATATTTTCATAGTTTTAGAATCAGATAGATGCTCTTACCAACAATATACAAGAATTACCATTATTTAAAGTTGGTAGAGAGTAGGTGTAGTGTATAGCGTGTCAGACATAAGAACATCATGCATTTGAGTGCCCATTCTTTTAGGGGGGACTTCCACCTAACCCCCTTATGGGGCCCTTTCTAAGAAGATATATAGAAGGAGTTGCATAAGTTTGTTTTGTCACTCAATTTCATAATGTTGCACCATATCAAGGTTTTATGTAGGCTTAGATCTCATAGACTTGTGAATACTGTGAGATTTATAGGACATATGGACGTCCTCCTAGCTATTGTTATATTTTGTAGAAGTACTTTTTGTCCCTAATATATAGTACAATTTTTTTAGCATCTCTACCCACATTATATATCAATGCAAGCCTCTTAATGCTCTAGTTGGAAAATTAGATAGAAACGTGTTTTGGGTAGCAGATAACTCACACCTCATGGATGAGGAAGTCATGGAAGAGGTGGTATATACAAAGAATGTAGGACTGGCAGAAATAGTTGTGATTGGGTTGTTATATTATATAGTTGTGATGAAATAAGGTACATTGTTCGGTATTGCACTCTACCTAGACAACCATGATGTTCTTATTGTAGAGTCAATGCACATGGTTTTCAAAACTGTCCTAAGTTAATTGTGAAATGGGAACATAGAACAAGACAACGAGCAAAATATAATCAATTTCGAACCTAGAAAAAATGATGAAGGAACCAACTTGAATACTAATATTGTCACTAGTGGAGGAGCTCAGATTGATGCATATGTTAATGACCTTGAACTTCCAAAAATTCAGAAGGCATGACCCAAAGCACTTAAATTTGACCTAGTACAATAGAAAGGATTTTCTAGAGAGGCAGTCCATGTGTTCCCAAACATATCAATACCTCCTTCACTAGGCGTTGGGAAAGACCAAGAGAGGAAGGTGCATGACCAATACAATTACCCTTGATTTGCGGAAGGGGGGCAGAAGGAACATCTCATGGTAACTCTAAAAAGGTTATTGATCCTTGGTTTACTCCTCTTGCTATTATTTTGGATGTTGAGCACTTAACTAGGAGGTTTCATAACACCCTAAAAAATATCCCTAGAGCTAAAGAAGAAGTTACTTTTATTGTTGTCAATCTTCTTGAGAGGAGGATGCATTAGGTGAGAAAAGGAGTAGAATTGGAAAATAGTTTATATTGGATGCTCAAATGTGTAGTTATGACATCAACTATGCAATGTTAGAATTGGGACCTTATGTCAACATTCTTCCTAACAAGTCTTGGAAGACGATGGGAAGACCCAAGATAATATGCATGCCTGTATAGTTGTGGATGGCAAATTAGTATATGAATTTTTACCATTGGTAGAGTAGAAAATGTACAAGTGACTTTGGTTGGTGTGAAAACCATTGTTGATTTTGAGGTTATAAGTATTATGGATGAGAAGGATCCATATCGTGTTGTGTTGGGAATCGAATGGACCTTTGATAACTATGTTGCTATCAATATGAATAAGGAAATAATGATTATTGAGGCTAAGGGTACTAGGGTAGTCCAACCCCTATATCCATGTCAAGGGCCACAATATAATGATTTTGTTGAGGATGTCATGGAAAGGAATGTGCTAGATCATATATATTATCCAACCTCAGGGAAAAGAGTAGATTGCATTAATGCCGCAACATATGGATCAATGAGTTGGAGGGGCATTCATTCTAATTTTGAAAGTGATTCAAAAGAAGGATTGAATTAATGTATAATAAGAGACATGATATCTCAACCAAAAGACGTTCTACAATTAAATTTGTTCACTAGATTGGGATAGAGCTAATATACCCACCTATATATGATGGGATCTCTAATTCTGAATATTTCTTGGGTGACACGAAGAACAAAGTTGTGGAAGAATAAATATTCTTTGCTTTCGATGTGGCTTTACATGATACTCCTACTAGATGATGGGCCACTCATAAAGAAGATCTTTTTACTTGGGACATCAATATTATGCATTTATCATGCTAAATAACCACACAAGCATTGTTTTCACAACACTAACTAAGCTTTCTGCAACTATAAACTAAACAACAAATAAATTAGCACAACCTCATAACTACTTTATTTATTCAAAAATCACTAAATACATATTCTTCCCTTGTCCTCGATTGGCAAGGGAGCTAAACCCACTCATTCTTCTAACTCTCCTTTTCACTTGCAACTCTCTAATGCTCACAGGGGATACATATAAGGATATAATACATAACATGCTCATTTATAACCCCAAGCCCCTCTTATCTAATTCTCGATGGATGTGGGAAATAAATGATCCATAACTTCACCTACATACAACAACTCTATATTTTTCATTAATACCCATAACCCCACTAACTAAAAAATGAGCACACAATGAAAAAAATACTCCAAATGCATTAACATGCAACTAGGGCCAAACATCAAGCATGAGGACAAGTCATTGTAGATTTTCAAGGAGTTGGCATATCTAGCATTGAAATGTCACGTTCTCATAATCCAAGATTAAGTATATTGGATTTTTTCCATTTGAGGATAATTATCTTTAGAAGAACTTTATTAAGACCTATTTCAACACAGTTGCAAACATGTGTACACAATCCCACTATAACTCTCTCAAGATACGATTTTATATAAGTTCCTAAAGATTTTTTTATATATCAAAAAATGGATATAGCACAAATATAATGACAAACTGGGAAGACAAACTCAAACCAACATTTTATTAACTCCCAAAGAGTTAGGATTAAGATATGAGAAACGAGGGGTTATAAAAGGTTCTTCACTTTCTCAAAACCATGGAACCCCTTAAACATTTTGTCATGTCCCCACCCCTCATCCCGACAATGGAGAGGACGCGACCTACACACTACTGCTGTCCAATAGGGAAAATAGCCCCATGAACATAAAAGAATAATAATTAAAATGCATTGAACATAAATATATACACATATGCATAGTGCATTCTACAGTGGAAGCAAAATTCATTCATTCCAAACACGTTCATATTAATTCCTAAAACAAATAGTTTGCAGATATTAAGCACACGAATTCTTATCTTGAAATGAAATTGGCCCCCAACTAGCTACGTCGCTGCAACATTCCACCCAACGATAGGCTAGTGTGCTCATCAGTCTCTCAGTGTCACTGCCACCCCTGAGCTGGGCATGATTCCACAAGGCACTAGGGAACAACATGCTTACACATAGCCAAAACCATACATCCACAGTCAAGCCAACTCACCGTTGGGTTTCATAGACTGCTAAGGAAACAAGCCAATTACATAAGGGTTCCTTGGACTTACTTGACCAAGCCTAAATTCACATTAGACACACAGTCAACCAATTAATAGGTGGGTTCCTTGGACTTACTCAGCCAAGGCAACACCATCATGCACTTCACAACAAAACAAAATTGCTGGGTTGTAGAGAAACATTTGGCAACCACATACATAAATGGAATATGGGTAAAAACAACCCAAGTGACCAAATCGACTCAACAAACGTTTGATGGCCTTCCCAAGGCAAAAACAACCTCTATTCACACCAAAACATGGGTCTACTCTCCTAGCCACCAAAACATAACCAAAAGGGGTGGGTTTGCAACCCAACAGACTAGTAAAGAGGGCAAAAATGACCCATGATGAGCAGTTATGTTTTCAAGAAACATTATTATGCATCATGGAGGCAATTTGGCCACCACAAACCCCCGAATTGTAAATCTGAACTCAGAAAACATCTATGAGCATTGCTGGAGCAAAAATGACCATCATTCACTCCCAAATCGGGAGATCTTAGCTTCCTAACCACTGAGCAACACAAAAATGAATTTATGGGCATGGATCAATGAGGAAACATAAAAAATCGCGAGGGAAAATGCCCAACAAGCTCAACTGCATGAGGAAGACAAAAAATGACCTCTTGAAACCCCCAAAACGTGAATCACTACTGCACATTCACTCAACAAAAAAAGGGATTTCCCAGCCATGGAAATGAGGAAAACCACAACAAAAATGCCCAGGAAGGATCCTAGCCACTGAGCATTGCCAAATCGAATTCCCATCCCTATGAAAATGAAGAAAAAAAACAAAAACGTGAGGGAGAATACCCCAACTATCTCCAACTACGTGAGGAAGCAAAATGCATGGGTGCCTAATGGCTTGGGAAGGCATTTCCAAGCATTTTCTTGCCCAAGAAGCCAAAAAACACGTTTTCCAAAAATGGGTGATTTCCCAAATTCAAATTTGACCTCCATACCTTTCCCATCCCAAGGCAATAACGTTTTTCACCAACTTTAGATGATTGGGCATAAAAGACAAAAAAGGTGGTTGACGACTTTATGGGTTTACCCTTTGACATTTGGCTTTTCCCCATTGGCCCAAAGTTTTAGATATTCCCCCCTCCCTATTCCTTATGAAATCATGCCCCCATCTCTTTAACGTTGCGACGCATAACTAGTTATGGTATTTTTATTAATTTGCATTTTACATGATGTCTCAAACATATTGTGCCTGGTTAGCACATAAACCATCGACATCGATTTTAATCGCCGACACATAAGACACTAAATCCATGGTGGGGAATTTTCCTTTAGCTCCACAACACGATTAAATACAATATTTACATCATATGCAATTCAATACCATGGGGTCAAAACCGAGGTGTCACATTCCCCTCCCCCTTCATTAGCACTGTCCTTAGTGCTTTACAACAATTTAACAAAATGGTACACTGGCACCACCCTCAGTGCTCTGCAAAATTGAACCAAAAATGGATGTGTCAATTGCATGGAATCCTCCATCTCCCACGTAGCCTCTTTAGGACCGCAGTGCTTCCTCTGCACCTTTATCTGTCCAATGGAACGATCTGGAACTTTTCTAAGTCCTTGCTTGCATGCTTCAACACACACCACATGATCTTTTTTTGGTTTTGGAGGATCCTTCTCCTCCACTTGGAACATTTCCAATGTCTTTGGAAACCAACAATACCTATTCTCAAGCCCCAAACAATGGTTCAATTCCCATGTCAGTATTCACAAGATTTTCCAAAATCATAGATGAATCACATGCACATGTATATTGACATAAAATCAACAAAAAGTTTCCAAGTGAACAAAATACTCATTTGCATAAGTATCTTCTTTTGGTTCCACAAGTATCCGACTTGGATTTATACAACTATGACACTCACAACCCTACCCCACCCCACACCTGGGTGTGCATTAAAGGGTAGCCAATTTCTGCAAGCCTCGGATCACCCGAAAATACCTCTCAACTGAGGTCTGACAACTTCGTTCTTGATCCCAACACCTCTTCGGGTGCTTCAATAGCAGTTATGTTCAAGAGCTTGCACCCCCTCTAGGTGCTTACCAAGCTCAAGTGCTTCCCTTCAGAACACCACAATGAATTTAATTCACATGTCAGATTCATTTTAGCAGGATTTGTTTCTTAACAAGATTTTCAAAATCTTAGTTGAATCATTATGTACATGCGTAATTACAGAAAATCAACAAGGATTGTCCAAGTAATCCAAAACTTATCTGTATAGCATCTCTCAACTGAGATCCGATCAGCCCCGCTTCAGAGTGTAACACCTCTCTGGGTGCTCAATAACAGCTCTAGCCTAAGGGCCCACCACCTCCTTGTTGTAAAGGAAAGTTTCCTATGGCTAGGGTTTAAGAGGCCATCAATGTACTGGGGTTGAAAGAGAGATGCACAATGTTCAACAAGCATATATAAGCAAGTTTGAGAGATCTGAATGTTTCATACCTTAGCCAAACGAAGGTTGATCTAAGCAGCCCTTCAATCCTCTTCTTGCTCCTCTTGCTCCTCTTGCTCCAAGAGACCTGCAAAACAAGTTATACCTTCCTCAAACCAATATGAACACATATAAAGAAATGGTAATCAAATAAACATGAGATAATAATCTGATTAACATCAAAATCTGATCATAAACAAAGATTCAATCACACATTAAACAATGATTTGGGAAGAAGAAGGGCATCACATCTTTAATAATCTTGAAAACAAGTACAAGTATACCTTCTCTTCAAGTTCGACACCTCACGAAACCTTGATCTGGTTTTGTTGCTTCTCTTCTCCAAGGAACTCAGCCTCCAAGCTCTGCAACACAAGGAGAATACTTCTAGGGCAAAGGTGTGGGCAAAGAGAGTCCCAATTCCTCTAGCATAATGATGAAAAGATTCAAGTATCCTCTCATGGACCTCCCTACCTCTATTTATATGTTTAATGAAGAGTCAGTGTCGAAGACAAAGTAGTTACAACTGAAGGAGTCAGTTGCATAACTACCCAAACTACCAGAATTTCAAAATACGTGTTTTTTGACATTTTTAAGAGGCGTACATAGGTTACAGAAACAATAATCACGGACACGAGGAGGTATACGTAGGTTCCAATGTAGAAAGTCATGTATTTAAGAAGTACACGACTATTATATATAGCAACTCGTGTACGTATGCAGGTTTCCTTAAGGAAAGTCACATACACATCAAAAACTCATTTTTAGGGTATTTCTGGGCATTTGTAGACTTTGGTGTCTTCTGGAAATTTTTAGTTAACTAAAATATCTTTCCAATGGCATAGAGACAAGGTCAAATGGAGTTACAGAAATCAAGATATGGGTCCTCCAAGTTAGGTGTTTTTTCAGTGACTTTCAGTGACTTTTCATGAAGTGTCATCATGGAAGTGTCGACATGCAACGAAAACATAGGAAAGTGGTCACTAGCAGAGATGTGTCATTTTGAGCTATAACACTCCTCCAAGTGCTTACCAATTCTCAGGCACTTCCTTTCCAGACATCATAATACCTAGGGGTTATTCTCTTCATGAAGTCCCCACTCTCATGACAGTCCCCTTATGGCATGAATGTGTGTAGAAAGAAGTCTAACCGGATGTCTTACACCCTGGGCATCCCCAGTGATGCATATCGGTTCCTAGTTGGTAGGGGGGAAGAATCTATGTACCCAAGTACATCCTTCCATAGGAGTCATGTACTCCCTGTACATGTTTTCATCGTCTCACCTGCATTACATATAGACTTGCAGTTTACATAAGATGTCATTATAAAATTTCAATCATAGGTTTCCAAACCTATTCCAAACACATCCCTTCGAGAAGCTATGTACATCCCGTACATCCCTCCGAGGAGCCATGTACATCCAATACATATTTTCATCATCTCACCTGCATTACATACAAGCATGCTGTTTATATGAGATGTCATCATAAAAATAATTACAATCATAGGTTTTCAAACCTATTCCAAAGATATCACTCTGAGAAGCTATGTACACCCCATGCATCCTTCCGAGGAGCCATGTACATCCAGTTCATATTTTCATCATCTCACCTGCGTTACATACAAGCATGCAGTTCATATGAGATGTCATCTTAAGAATTTTAGTTATAGATTCTCAAACCTATTTCCAACACATCCCTCTGAGAAGCTATGTACACCTGGAACATCCTTTCGAGGAGCTATGTACACCCAGTACATCCTTCCGAGGAGTTATGCATCCCAAACACATCCTTTCGAGAAGCTATGTACTCCAAGGGCGTACTTTCACCATATCACCTGCATTACATATAAGTATGCAGTTTACATGAGATGTCTTCATAAAATTTAATCATAGATTTTCAAATCTTCATGCATACATGATTTCCCAAATATCAAACGATCAATAGCATTGATAGTCAAATAAAAATCTGAGTTCACAATTTTGCTTCTTGCAGAAAATTAGATTTTTGCAACCATGAGGCCATCCTCGTATTGTTTGGATTTTGTAAGTGGGATTACTTATCCCTTACTTACACATGCTGCCCAAAACCTAGACATCCACATACAACATGTCATCCTGACACAATTTTAAATTAGTCAAACAATCCCAGTTAGCAACATGAAAATTCAGACATTTAAGCAATGCAAAACAAGCATATCCATTGTTAGCATGATTCAAAACCATCATAGGAGATCACAGTCTCCCATAATCAATGGAAAAATTGCAATCTGAAGTTTCAAAATCCGTTCTCAGTTATGAGGTCATTCTCATGACACATGGCATCTTCTTGCCCCGGGTTTCATTGGGTACCACCATACTGCTCTGCTCAGGTAATTCTACCTGAGTATTCAGGAATTCCTCATATGTATTCCCAAACACACAAGGGACATTTCCTCATGGAACTACAAGTTCACATGCATGCTTCCTCAGCCTATACATAGGCTCCACTTTTCCCACAGAATCTTCTTTAGTGAGCTTCCTGCAATATCCTGCAAGTCCCACAAAAGATCTTATATCTGTTAATTTTCTTGGAGCAGGCCAACTCATCATGGCCTCAATCTTTTTAGGGTCTCCAGATATTCATATATCTGCAATAATGTGACCCAAATGATGAATTCTATCTTCATAGAAGTCATAGTTTCTCAACCTTGCATACAACTTATGCTTCCTTAGCAATTCAAAGTCAGCCTCAAATGCTCCACATCTTCTTCCTCATTCTTAAAATAAATAAGAATGCAATCAAGGTAAACAAGAACAAACCCGTCCAGATACTTACTAAAAACATTATTCATGAGGCACATGAATGTATTTGGTGCATTTGTGAAACCAAATGGTACTAGTACAACTCATAAGAACCATACCTTGCTCTGAAGGTTGTCTTATGAACATCTTCATCTTGGAATCTTACATGATGGTCACCGGACCCCAAATAAATCTTGGAAAATACCTTTGATCCCCTCACTTGATCAAAGAGGTCATCGATCCTAGGCAAAGGATACTTGTTCTTCATAGTGACCTTGTTCACTATCTGAACCAATACACAATCAACGTATATCATCTTTCTCTTTCTCAAGCCAAACTGGTGCTCCCTACGAGGACACAATCGGCATGACATACTTCTTTTCCCACAATGCTTGCAGCTACTTATTCAGCTCTAGCATTTATGGTGTACTCACCCTGTAGGGTGTCTTGGACATTGGTGCTTGACCTGGCACAAGTTCAAGGTAAAATTAATGTCCCTCTTTGGAGGAAGCCCTGGAACTTTATTAGGAAAAACATCCCTAAATTCCTGCAACACATGACATCCCTCCAACCTAGGAGTATCACTCTTTGCTGCCTCCAAAACATGAGCTACATATACTCTGCAATATTTCCCACATAACTTCTTCAGTTGTATTGCTAAAGACTGCCTTCCAAAGATCACTTTTTGGAAATCCTTTCACAACCCTTAGGACTCCTTCCTCATCCAAGCACTCAAAAGTCTCGTTGTAACAATCAAACTTTTCTCTATGTGCTTCTGACCAATCCATTCCAATGAGTATATCAGAGGATCCCAGTAGCAGAACATTCATATCTTCCCAAGTGACTAACCCATCCATGACCAATGGACATTTCTTACCACCTTACTAACTTTCCTTCATGTTCCAGTGGCCAATTGGATTAACCATGACCCTTTATACTTTGACTTCTTCAAAGTGCACATCTCACATGTCCAAGGGTGATATAGCGGGTTGATTAGAACAGAACAATTTGCCCAGCAATATCACCTCAACTTCCAAAATAGTTGAGATATGACCTTCCTGGGGTCTACTGCAGAAATTTTAGGAATGATCCCTGCTTCCTGGACCGCAATTTTAGCTTCACAATATTGAACATAAACCCCTGTCAATGGCCCAATTCTATCTTTTCTCAAGCATCCATCCTATGCTTCACAACCTGCATGGATACACCATCTAAACATGCTTCATTACCATCTTCATATGGTGTCCCTTCATTCATAAGAGACTCATGTTCTACTTTCATAATTTCTTCTTCCAAGGTGACTTCCTCTTCATTAGAATACAACCTTGATTCTGCTCTATAGAAATGTCCTTGTACATTTCTTTTTCTTCCTTTTTCTTCTTATCATCTTCAATCGACTGTCTTAGGGGGACAATGGGGGTCAAGGGGGCTTGCCCCCTTGGTCAATTTTTTTTGTAAATATTTTTATTTCATGCAATCTAGCGCATAAACATGCTACCATTTTTCCATCTTTCTGGCCCCTGCAGATCTCTCTAAAAACCTACCAAAAATCCCTATTTCGGCGTAATTTTTAGTTTTTCTCCGATCAACAAAACTCAGCCGACGTATTGACTGAAATTCCACAAGTTTTCTGATGTATTGGCTCCATTCTCTTTCTCCTTCCGATGTGTCAGCGAAATTTTCCATTTTTCCCGATACGCATCAGCAAACTTCACTCGATTCCTTCTGATGTCTCCTTCCGCTACGTCAAATTTTTTTTCGACTTTCACCTGCAGCGTCGGAATTCTTTTTTTCACTTTCATCCATCGCTCGTCGGCTCGACCGAGTCGACATATGATTGGATAAAAATCCATCTTCCACCCAACACGTGTCGACTCGATTTCCAACATCCACCCGACATGCGTCGGCTCAAATCTCCAAAGTCTCATGATGTGCTATGCCGACGTTGCGGCCAATTTCACCAAAATTTTTCGATTCCATACTTTGAAATTTTTTTGGAAATTTTATTTCTTTCGTCGTCTTCGTCCGCTGTGTCGGCTCCCTTTTGGATTTCTCGTCAACGTTATCGACACATGGCGGCTGACCTTCCTGGCACGAGCGCGACGATCCCCGTCGACTGCCTTCAGCCGACGTATCGACGTAAATTCCAGAGTTTTTCGATTTGCATCGATGAAAGTCAGCCGATGTATCGACAAAACTATCAGGTTTCCTGTCGATTTTTCCATACTTATAATTTTTTTTATTTTTTATTATTTATTTATTTATTTATTTTTTTTTTTCTGAATTTCTTCACTCTTTTCCCCGCTGTCGATGAATTCTGGGCTGCCCCCGTCCTCTCTGTCGAAAAAAACAAGCAATCATAGCCACCGTTGTAAAAAACATTTACCCTTCCACCCGATGTTCTGGTGAAGACTTCCTTTGTCGACTCCCTTCTGATGATGCAGCCGACATTTCAGCTCGGCTTCTCCCTTTGCACAGCTACATCATTGTGGCAACATCAGCTCCTCATCGGACAACCCCTCTGATACTGTCATCTCATCCTCGGTGTTTGCAACCAACGTGTTGTCTCATCATTAATTATCTCAACCAACAAGGATAATTTTCTCCAACACTTAGAAAAATCTGAGAATTCTTCTGCTTGCCTCTTCTTCCTGCTGAACACAGGCTAACTTTTCATGGCCCATTGAGGCCCAAAGCCACAACACAACTCTGATACCACACTGTCATGTCCCCACCCCTCATCTCGACGACGGAGAGGACGCAACCTACACACTGGTGCTATCCAACAGGTAAAATAGCCCCATGAACATAAAAAACATAATAATTAAAATGCATTGAACATAAATATATACATAGATGCATGGTGCATTCTACAACAGAAGCAAAATTCATTTATTCCAAACATGTTCATATTAGTTCCTAAAACAAATTGTTTGTAGAGATTAAGCACAAGAATACTTATCTTGAAATGAAGTTGGCCCGCAACTAGCTACATCGCTGCAACATTCCACCCAACGATAGGTTAGTGTGCTCATCAGTCTCTCAGCATCATTGCCACCCCCGAGTTGGGCATGATTCCACGAGGCACTAGGGAACAACGGGCTTACACATAGCCAAAACCATACATCCACAGTCAAGCCAACTCACCATTGGGTTTCACAGACTGCTAAGGAAACAAGCCAATTACATAGGGGTTCCTTGGACTTACTTGGCCAAGCCTAAATTCACATTAGACACACAGTCAACCAATTAACAGGTGGGTTCCTTGGACTTACTCAGCCAAGGAAACACCATCATGCACTTCACAACAAAACATAATTGTTGGGTTGTAGAGAAACATTTGGCAACCACATACATAAATGGAAGATGGGTAAAAACAACCTAACTGACCAAATCGACTCAGCAAACGTTTGATGGCCTTCCCAAGGCAAAAACAACCTCTATTCACACCAAAACATGGGTCTACTCTCCTAGCAACCAAAACATAACCAAAAGGGGTGTGTTTGCAACCCCACACATTGTTAAAGAGGGAAAAAATGACCTAGGATGAGCAGTTTCATTTTCATGAAATGTTCTTATGCATTATGGAGGCAATTCGACCACCACAAACCCCTGAATTGTAAATATGAACTCAGAAAACGTCTCTCAGTATTTCTGAAGCAAAAACGACCATCATTCACTCCCAAATCAGGAGATATTGTCTTCCTAACCATTGAGCAACACAAAAATTAATTTATGGGCATGGATCAATGAGGAAACATCAGAAATCGTGAGGGAAAACGCCCAGCAAGCTCAGTTGCGTGAGGAAGACCAAAAATGACCTGTTGAAACCCCTAAAACGTGAATTGCTACTGCACATTCACTAAAAAAAACACGATTTCCCAGCCATGGAAATGAAGAAAACCACAACAAAAATGCCTAGGGAGGTTCCCAACCACTGAGCATTGCCAAATCGAATTCCCAGCCCTGCAAAAATGAAGAAAAAAAACAAAAACATGAGGTAGAATACCCCAGCTATCTCCAGCTGCATGAGGAAGCAAAACGCATGGGTGCCTAATGGTTTGGGAAGGTATTTCCAAGCATTTTCTTGCCCAAGAAGCCAAAAAACACATTTTCCAAAAATGGGTGATTTCCCAAATTTGAATTTGACCTCCATACCTTTCCCATCCCAAGGCAATAATTTTTTTCACCAACATTAGATGATTGGGCATAAAAGACAAAAGGGGTGGTTGACAACTTTATGGGTTTACCCTTTGAAATTTGTCTTTTCCCCATTGGCCCAAAGGTTTGGATATTTCCCCCTCCCTATTCCTTGTGAAATCATGCCCCCATCTCTTTAACGTTGTGGTGCATAGCTAGTTGTGGTATTTTTATTAATTTGCATTTTACATGATGTCTCAAACATATTGTGTCTGGCTAGCACATAAACCATCAGCATCGATTTTAATCGCCAATACATAAGACACTAAATCCATGGTGGGTCATTTTCCTTTAGCTCCACACCATGAGTAAATACAATATTTACATCATATGCAATTCAATACCACGGGTTCAAAACCGGGGTGTTACACATTTTTTGATAGTTAGCATGATCATAAAACTAAAAAATAAAAAAAACCTTTGGAACGAAGATAAAGAATGCACTTCTTTGTCCAATTAGAATGGATCCACTAGTACAAAGTAGATGTAGGATGCCAACGCCCATTAAATCTACAAATAACCATGTATTTTTCATATATGAGTGTAGATGGGTTACATATGGCTCTATGATCTACATCACAAACACCTCATCAACACTGTCCACTATATAGGAACTAAGAAGATTTGAAGGCTTCAAAGCATATGGAATTGTAGAATTGTTTTTTTATTACATCCCTTAAAGACACATGTTTTGAAGTTGAAGGCATACCAATGCTCACAATTCCTCCCCACAATTATAATGCCAAAATAAGGCTCGAATATTTAACAATGTTGTATCCAGACATAAAATTAAGTCCTTGAATTTCTTATCCCCAAAAATTACACGTTGTTGATCAACATGAATCTTTTGTGATAGTTCGAACTGTTGCTTGATATCCACCACACATTCAACGTAATTCACCAACAAAAATAAGGACCTCTTTATCACTGTATGAAATTTGTCCCATTGGCATTATCCAACACTTGAAATGTTTCCTTATACTCAAGTATGCATCGAAAAGTTATTAAAAAATCCTTTCTTCCAACACTTGGTGAAGAATAATTTAATCAAAAACATTGTAGTTGACCAATTTATCAAACATTTGGAAAACATCCTTAGAACAATAACCCTTAATCTCTGTTTTGGAAACAACAATTTGTTATTTTAACCAATAATTCAACCACATGGCTATTCTTACACTAACCTGTAACTTAAGAACTAACAAAAATGTTGGTTTACAAACATTTTTTGATTCAATGATTAGAAACAAGTTTGCAATACCTAAAATAGTGAATGAAATCACACAAGTTGGTATACATAAATATTCCTATGAAGAAAACCTCTACAACCTCCTGCATAACTAAAACGATGGGCTTGAGATATGGCATTATAGATATTTTATAAGGTCGTGGATTATCACAAGTTCAATGCCTAAGCTAGGGTTTTTATGACATGATGGGTGATCAATCCTTAAGATCATGGAGGATATAGACTTAATGTATTATGAGGAAGAGGATGTGTCTTGTCAAGTTTATATCTTAAAGTCACATTAAGAGGTCATAGCATTGCGGGGTTCCAAGAAGTATTTAAGAAGCAAATCACTATTTGACATCATTTTGCAGGGCACAATCGATCTTTTGCCAAATGGTTGGCATATAGTTCAAAATGAAGTCCAAGATAGGGTTGAACCTTTAAGGTCCTTTCATAAAGACTTGTGTGAGATTTATGATGATAAAGTTCATAATATATGTGTCGATATTGCTTATTTGGTTGTTCATGAAACATAATTTCCACAAAGTGTTGATCTTGTTGTCCCAATAGAGAGGAGTGTAGGTAATGAGAGTTGAACATTTAGATCTAGGAAACTAGTCACCCTAATATTTTAGAGCTAAGATAATACTTGGAGGCAATTCCTATGTACCAATGTTTTAAAGGAAAAGTGAAAGATGAGAAGCTATAACTACATCTAATTTGCAAGATAAAAGGATGTAAGTGTATAAGAGTAAAGGTAGAGAGGGTAAGAAAGGTGGTAGGCTTAGATGTAAGCATGGTGGATGTTAATGGATTAATGGAGAAGGCTTTAGTTGGTTGTTTTTCAACAAAAATAGTGAAAGGGGAATCTATACATAGCTGAATGAATGAGGCTTAGTGATCAATTATTAGATATATTCATAGTTTTCATGTATCAATGTGGGGTTTGATATGTTTTAAGGTGATAAGATTGGAAAATGCATATATGTTTCTTAAATGAGCCTAGTTATCACCCTCAAGTATCTACTCAAATAAATGGAAGTTGGACTTTGACCCATGGAAGGAGTCATATACCCATGACAAATTTAGGTCTTGATCCTTTCTAGGCTCTCAATGGAGATTTTGAATCTATAAATTTTAAAAGGGATATCTAGTTCTCCTAGTTGCTTCATTGCATTGGAGGTTAATTTCTTGGATAAGGAGAACATGAGAATAGTATAGTTTTGGGTGGAATTTGATTCGAGAGAAGGGCCACTTGTAGAGTTAGGCATTGATTAGGGGAATTGTTTGTACTTGTAGCAATTGGATTTTTTGAGAATTCTATCTAGATGCAAGGGTTGTCATGAAATTTTGAATTTGTTGGAATATCTAAAAAACCCTAAAAGGCTATTTGAGAGAGAATGACAAGCTTGGGTAAAAAATAACACAATGTTAACAGATTTGGTTTACAATTTTGATAAGTGAGAAGGGGCAATTTAGGAAGTCCTTAATACTTTAGGCTTATCAACACTCCTGACTATGGTAGATGTGCAACTGCAACCAATAGGTTTATAAAACTCCCAAGGTAATGAATATGCTTCATGTCAGCAAGCCATTCCCTCGACTATTCAAGAGGTGTAAAAACGTCTCTTCTCCATGCCTACAAACTACACACATTGAATTACCCTCGTGATTTTGGTTTATGGATTTTGTGTGTAAATATGCGGAGGGTATAAGGGGTTTAAGCCTTAGAGGTTCCTCCAATAAGTCTGAATCTTCTATAAATTATGGGAGTGGTTATGATGTCTTAAGTTATGAATCTCCTGACTTGGATTCTCAAAATTTTAATCCTAAATTAATTTTTTTTTTTTTTGGGGGGGGGGGTTAAGTAGTAAAACTCGCTTTCTTATAATGAGCCTTTTTCTAAATAGGACTTTTAGATGAAAGGGCCTTCATTGGAGAATGGAAGCAAACCAATTCAATCTATCATTAATTATTCATATCATTTAAGTTAAAAATAATTATTATTGAATATCTAGCATCTTTGGAAGGGGGTTTTGATTTTGATAAATACTTTCTCATTACAACTGGGAGGATATCCTATATTTCAAAGAAAAGTCTCAAGCAAAAAGGGAGGTGAAGGAGAGAAAGAAACAAACCATTTATGGGAACCCTTAGAGCAATGAAGCTCCCTAAAGTTGTTCGCTAATGATAATTCTCTATAAATGCTAGAGAGGTTAAGGGTTCCCAAAATCAATAATCTCTAAAAAGAACGTGTGCATGTAGTTTACAGATGAAAGATCTGTTTTTACGAGAATCAATGTGTGTTGGATTTAAAGTAATATAATTTTTGTTTTTCTTTTCAAAATAGTGGATTTTTGTTTAGTGGATGTTGAAGGGCCCTTGAGAGCACCGGTTCACTAGGTGTAATCCCAATCTAGTAGAAATTGCCATAAATGTGACGTTACATGAAGGAATATTAGTTGAAGTTGGTTATAAAAAATTGGAGAAGGTATACAAAATCATTAATTTATATGGTCTTGGTGGTGACATGAAGCCTTTTCGGGAAGGACTCATGGAATATTAGATTCTTAATGGGGATAACACCATGGTTGGAGGGGATATAAAAATCTAAAAATCCAACTCTTGTTGATATTTTAAGTTATTTATTTGAATCCCATAAGATGATTGATGTTGAATCTATCAAAGGAGACCTGACTTGTATAAATAGAAGAAGAGGTAGAGGAGCAATTTCCTAATGACTAGGTTGATTTCTTATAGCTAAACCATTGATGGTACATATATCAATGATAAAGTTCTAGGTGGGTCAGGAAGGAGCTTTAAATCATTTACCAATTCTATTGAAAATTGAATCTAAATGAAAGAAGTCCCCTTCTCCCTTTAAATTTAATCATTCATGGAAATATGAAAAGAATTCAAAGGGTTAGTCGGTACAAATTGTAGGTATTTTGATAACAATATTGAAAATTCAACTATGAAGCAGTTTGGTGATAATTTGAAAAGTATAAAATGGGATGTAGATAAGTCAGCTAAAATTATGCCCAAAATAAATAGAAAGAGGTTAAGCAAGTGGAAGAAAGTATTTAACGACTTTTTATAAAAACGAGGCAAGGTCTTTCTTAGGAAGAATTAAACACTGGATTATTTTGAATGAAACAATAAGACTTTACTTGATAAGGAGAAAATAGAGTGGATGCTAAAAAGTAGAGAGCTATTTAGCTTTTTGAAGGCACTACATGAATACTAAACTTTCTCATGAGTATGCAAGTCATAGGAGAAACATGAACAAAATATGGGAAGGTAAATAACCCAAATATTTCTAGAGCTAAATCCTTAGAGGAAATAAAATAAGTGGGAAAGCAACACTTTAAAAATTTGTTCAAAGATCTAGAGACAATCAACATTGGTGAAATGATGAAAATTGTTAGATTATTTCCTACTAATTGATGAGGATATGAATGTAGATCTAAATTTTAAAGTGACTACGAATGATATTTAAAAAAAAAATGAAATCTTTCAACAATATTAAAAGCTTTGGGCCTAATGGTTTGGCCATAAAAATCTGTTTAGTCTTTTTTATTCGATGGAGGGTGATCTCATATGGTTGGTTGAGGAATCTAAAATTTTATGTAAGGTATTAGGTGAAATCAATTCAAAATTTATAAATCTCACTCCAAAAGGTTAGGATCCTTTATCCGTTGATGATTTTAGACCTATATCATTGTGCAATCTAATCTATAACTTGATCTCTAAAATAATTGCTAACATGCTTGAAGGAATTGTGTTTAGTGTAATTTTTAAGAATGATTTGGGTTTATATCTAATAGACAAATCCATGATGTTGTGTGATCAATTTGAGAAGGAATACACTCAATTAAAACCCATAAATTTCCTATTGTTATGATGAAACTAGACCATGCAAAAGCATATGACAAAGTGAATTTGTTATACATTAAATTGTTATTGCTTTAGCTTGGAATGGATTTTCAGACTGTAGGATGGATTATGGGGTGTCTCACTTTGGATTCATTTGTAGTTTTTATTAATGGTTATTATGCAAGTGGATATTGGTGGCCACCAACATGTTCGCCTGATTTAGAATGGTTCCACAACTTGGTAGTTTTTCTACAGTTTTTCATGTCTTGAACTTTTAGTGCATTTTTATGCCCTAAATGATGTTTTTGGCCCTATGATGGTTTAGGATTGTTGAAGGCCTCCCTAATACTTTACCATAAAGTATTATTTTAATCGATATCTTTATAACAAGTTATTATGTGCCCCAAACAGAGTTTGTATGTAGAAGTTGTGGCCTTGAGAAATTGATGTATCATTTAGCCTCTTTGGGGCCCACATTCCTTTTTTCATTTCATCTACTAGGGTTAGAGCTTTCTATATTTAGGGTTTTTTCCTACGGGATTCATGCTATAGGTTAAAATTCACTTTCATCTTCTTGTAATGTCTTATTGCAAATGAGCATAGTCGACACATCTCTCTTCAGAGATAAGCTACCACCATTCTAGCTAGTTATTATTGCTTTGCAGTTTACGGTTTGGTTCTATTTCACTCATTAATAGAATTTGGGTTTTACTATACTTGTGCTCTTTTCAATAGCTTTGTGTATTTATGTTTCCATTTAATATTTCTACCTTAATTTAATTCTTTAGATAATACAAAGAAGTGGTTAGAGAAATATGCTCTATGTTGTTTCTATATGCATGTTCATGATGAGATTTGTGTATTGAGTAATGGGTCTCAAACTAATTGATATTGGGTAAAGCTACTCGTGTAGACCTATTGCAGCTGCAAATTTTTCCCAATTTTTAAAAATAAAATTTGGACCCTCCTTTTGATTTTATCTTGCCTAGATTTGTTTTGGATTCCTGAACTCTATTGTCATTCCGCTACAAGTTTGGATTTTGTGAGGATGAATTGAGGTAGACTGCTTTCCTTCATTTTGGAAGTTGAATGATTACCTTTTGTCCAGCTGATGCTTTTGACTGTGGAGTTTAAAGTTTGGATTTGAAAATGAGGGCCTTTTGATTTAAAAATGATTTCCTTTATCACTATCGGAAGACTATTTATGTCTGAAGTGGAGCTTTAGTTCTCTACGCAGCCGCCGTTGCGGAGGGTAAGTAATGAACGTTCCGATGGAAAGTTCTTATTTTCGCTGATGCACTTTTATCTAAATTGTTTTTTGGACTATCGACAATTTTTCTTTATCACGGTCGGAGCATTAGCCTTCTTTATCGTCACCGTTTCAGAGGAAAAATAGAGAACGGGTCGATGGATAGTTTTACTTTCGCTGATTCCGTGGTTTTATTGGTTCAAACCTTTTGCTTTACAACGATTTTTTTTCGCTATCGGAATGTTTTTGACAAATAGTCGAAGTTCTAGTCTTGAGCGACACCACCATTTCGGAGGCCTTGTTGATTGTATCACCGACAATGCAGATATGCTTAGTTTTAAACTCGCTCCTTAGTTCTTCCAATCGCCAATGATTTTATATTGTCGCGAAGGCCATAGTCAGTCTTTCTCCTACCGTTGTGGCTGTGTAGTACACTATCTCTCTGATGTTTAGTTGGTTTATCTACCGACGCATTACTAGTTAGTCCTCCGAGCCTCCGATCACTGATGTTTTCAGTTGGTCGCGGAGCCCATAGTTTGTCTATCACCCGCCGTTGCGGCTCCTCAGTGAACTAGTCGTTCGATGCTATAGTGGTTCTGATTTTCGATATGCGACTTCGGCGGAATTTAGTGCTTTATACCACCGACATTGTGGAAAATTTCAGCTTTGTGTCACCAATATTGTGGATTATCTGGTGTCTTGAGTCGCTGATACGTAGTCTTTATAACCTTCGATCGCCAAGGTTTTCATTTGATCACGGAAGCCGTAGTCTGATTGTCTTCCGCCATTGCGGCTCCTCAGTGAACTAATCATCTGATGCTATAGTGCTTCTGCCTGCCGAAGTGGATTATCTGCCTGATGCTTAGTGTTTATTGCTTTCGACTACCGATAGGGTTTTCCTGCCGTTTTTTGTTGTTGTGCTTTTACTCTATTTTATGGGATGGCAGAGTTTTCTCGTGGGTATTGGCCGAGTCAAGGTTTTTCTGAGATGAAGAGCACAGTTTGGGGTTTGGTGTTTTGAGGAGTATCGGTTGCATTATCTTGGTTCATGCTTTCTTCGCAAGGTTTCAAATTAGTTCAAATGCGGCCTGGATTAAGATGAAGAGTATGTTCTCTCGAGATTGTGATTTTAGTTGGACAACGGGTTTAGAGGATTTTCAAACCTAGCTTGCAAGATTTTCTTTGCATTATCATGTTTTCTTTTCATGAATTAGTATTGTTTAGAGTTCATTTTACAGAATGCATGTATTGATACAGTTTGTGTTACTTTATTAAACACTAAATGGTGTAAAATTTGTTATTTTCATGACAGGGTGATTGCTGCTGCAAAGAAGATATGTCTAGAAGACAAAGCAGAAGAAAGGAGGCAACACTGAAGGAAGAGGAAGAAATGAAGAAGCAGAGATGAAGAAAGAGAAGGAGAAAGTGAGGGTCTGAGATCTCAACAAATCAATAACAACAGAGGCTCGGGCTTGGGAAAAGTTCATCAGTGACCAAACTGGTCCCTCTTTATAAAAGTGCTATTAAATTTTAGTTTAATGTAACGTATTGTACAACACTCACTAAAAGACAAAATTGTGGGATTAAACGGTTGAGGGAGCCCAAAGGTCACTGCGGGGCATCCCAAAGGTTTTGCTGTTTTGTATAAATATAGGAGAGTTAGATGTAGGGCGGACTTTTTCCCAGATATATTTGTGAGAGTATGTTGTAAGTAGAACTATTTCCTTTTGCAATAAAGAATTACAAGTTTCCTGTTGGAGAAAGCTTGGTGGAATTTTTCAAATGTTGTGCTATGGATCTGTTGAATGTGAACTATTTCGTTTTCATCTTCTATCCATTAACTGTGAGATCGTTCTAACTCTTTGAACCTATGTTCTTGTTATGAATGCACTCTAGTTTATTCTATGAAATTTCCACTGTGAGTAATGAAGGATTTTCATAAACAATAAGCTATCTTGTTGTTCATATATCTATTAATGTTCATGTGTTTTGAAATAAGTAACATCTATCTATGATTTTTCTTATTGCATGCCCAGAATTACATTACTCATTGATAAATGATAATCTTGCTCCCTAGGGATAGGTTAGATAGTTAGTTTTAGTTTCTTGCTATGTGTGATTTAGATGCGAGAGAGTTAAGACGAGAGGTAAGAACCTACGCATCACATTGTGACCGCTCCTTGTATTCTATATCAATATGCATTCTTAGATAGGCACTTGCACATCATACTTAAATTCAAAAAACTAAAATATACATGGTAGACCAGGCCATAACCGGTAAAACCTTTATTTTGTTACTTGACCTACGGTAGCCAGACCGTAAACTGGATGGATTCCCCATACCAAACAGTAACGGGCTAGTTGGGAACGTTTACTGGGGAGAATCCCTAACTATTGTCAGTTGCGATTTTTCAGGCCTCAATAGTTTTTTGCGCTAGAAGGAGGGCTGCTAGTGCATGGCTGGCCGAGGAAACCCATTTTTCTTGAGATTATTCCACTGATGATAGTTCTAAAAGCAGTTTGTTTCCCAATCCAACTCCAGAAGAGAAGGGTAAAGAGCATCTGTATTTTGTCGATAATGAATTAGTTGATGATATGAGAAGATTTACTAGGGCTTATGCGAAGAATATTGGAGGATTACCAATTATTCATGTCCTACCCAGAAGAGAATATCAGAAGAAAGACCGCCCTATATTAGAAGACACAGTGTTGGTTGGAGATTTTGAAGAACTGGTAGAAACAACCTTACATGAAGTTGTTCAACCTCTAAATCAATTGGGCCGAGATACACCTTACTGTTCACCTATTCATACCCCTATTCACTCACCATCTCATTCTCCACCCAGAATCATGGCTCATGTAAATGCAAACCAACAAAATCCACCACCTGCTTGGAAGGCTAGGTCACCTTTGAACCTAACACCTCCCTTGCATGTTTTGCCTCAAGATTTTGAGAAAATGTTGCCTAAGTTTGACCCAAGTGAAAAAATTCTGGTAGATGATCATTTGCAAAGTTTTTACTTGGCTATAGAAGGACTACGGGCTGGGGAGCATGAAGATGTGGTCTATAGATTGTTTCCACACATCCTGAAAGTAGCAGCAGCCTCACGGTATTTTGCTCTTCCCACAAATTCAATCACAGATTGGGACACATTTGAGAGAATATTTAGAAGTAAATATCCAGTCCAGAAAACACATGCATCTTTAATGAAAGGGTTATGCACTTTAAAGAAAGAAAGAAAGAAAGGAAAAAGTGCATAATTTCACTCAAAGATTTGCTGCTTATTTAAAAAAAATTACTGCAGCTGATAAGCCATTTGAAAAGCTCTGATTGAATACTATACTTCAACTCTAGGGCCTGACTTGGCCATGTTTTCCAAGATGTCAGTCAAAGCTACATTATCAGAAACTTATGAAGAAGCTGAGAGGGTAGAGGCTGAGAAGGAGAGCATAGAAGATTATCCTGTGCAGTAAGAAGAATTTTTTTTTGGTAAGAAAGCTTTATTTCCGACTAAGCCTAAGGATGAGTAGTCACATGACTTTGAAGGGATGTTGAAGATGATGCAGAAGCTTTCCAACAGAGTAATAGATTTGGAAAAAGAAAAGGAAGCTCAAAAATATTATAAGCCTTACTATGAAAGGAGAGGAGACAACAATCAATCTAAACCTCCTCCACACAGTCCTGCATCAATGAATTTAACTGAGGTGGGTATGGATGATTTTTGCACCTTTCATCAGTAGCCTCATTCTGAAAAAAATTGCCCCCAATGGATAAATTCGATGACATTAGTAATGAATCAGCTATTGGATTCCAAACTAACAGAAGCTGATGAGTAGGAAGGAAAAGATAACCAACCCATTGAAAAACAAGAAGAGGATGCTTTGGTTTTATGGGATTGTGTCTCACTATTTGATACAGAAGAGGAAGGTTCACTGAAACAAGAAAAAACATCAGAAACAAATGTGACAACCAGAAGTCAAAGGCCATTAAAAGAAGACAATTCCATACTTCCGAAAATTAAGAGACTTCAAGAAAATATTAAGAAAATACGGAAGAACAATACAGCTGATAAGATACCTGAGTTTACCATTACAAGACAAGATCCTAAGAGAATTAACATGCCTGTTAAGCCTATTGAAGACAAGCCTGAAAATGTCAAGAAGGATCTCAAAACACCTGAGATGAGGTATGATATTGTGGAAGACATTAAAAAGGCTAAGGCAAATATTTCATTATTTGAAATGTGTTTTGTACCTCAACAGAAAGAAAAATTGTTAAAAGCACTTGAAGTAATAGAAGAAGAGCTTCCCACTAACAACCAACCTGTAGAAGAAATGGTTGAAGCAAGTGTGGGAGGTAATACTAGGTTTAAAACCCCACCATTCCTCTTGAATTTTGAGATTTTAAACCATAATGTGCATAATTGTTTAGTAGACTCAAGGTTAGCAGTCAATGTTATGCCACTGTTAGTCTGCAAGAAGATCAATGGACAACCTAAACCAACTACCTGGCAGGTTATTCAACTAGACAGGACCACTGTGAAAGTAGTCGGGGAAATGGAAGATGTTCTGATTCGCTTATTTGCCAATGAAAAGATATGTCAGTACATTGATATTGTAGTAGCAGACATACCTGATGTTTATGGAATTTTTTTTAATCGAGACTGGTCAGCAAGGCTAAACGGATATTTTGCATCAAATTGGTCAGATTTGTGGTTGCCTCATAAGGGAAGTCCAAATCAGATAAAAATATTAAGAGAGCCCCACATGAAGCACAATGTTACTCAATTGTAAGAAAAAAATGAACCAGTGAATTATGTGTTGGGAAATTATCTAATTGAGATAGAACCGGGAAACTACCAAGCGGAAGAAGCTAGCAATACACCAAACACCCAGCCTGATCTCCTTCGATTTTCACAGGCTAATGAGATTGATTGTAAAATAGTAGATTTAGTTTTAGACGTAGATTTTAATTCAAGTTTCGTAGAACTAGATAATGGGTAGGCCTTTTCAATTTGCAGTCAAGCCTAGCCCCTCAACTTACAAGTTGCTAGATTTACAGGAGTGGGAAGAGAACTAACCGGTTAGTGGTTTAGTTCTCAAACTTTTTATTTCTTAATTATCTTGTACATAAATAAACTGATTTGGTGGTTTATTTTTGATTTATTTTATTTTTGTTTGTTTTTAGTTAGATTTTGATTGATTTCAATAAAAGAAGCAAAATTTTGGTTGCATGGAGAGCATCAAAATTCTGATTAACTAAAATCCTTGGTTATAAGACTGTGTACTATTGATTTATCTGAAATAATTTCTTCTATTTTAGCTGTTTTCCTAAATGGCTATGAACACATTGAAGTCCTAATTAATCCTTGTAAAATAACTCAGAATCAAAAGGTTTGGAATACTATTTCGAGGCTCCATCCATCTCACATTTGAAATATCTGAGGGGGTGACAGCAAGGACCCATGGAAAGGAAGCGGGGTAAATAGTATATTATATTTAAAAGATCCCATGCCAAGAATTGAAAGCCAAAAGGAAAATAAGAGTAAAAAAACTCCTAAGAAAGAAATATGTATCAAAATAAAGTACTGAACCATATTAGTACATGATTGCCAAAGTTCTTCTCCATCCATGAGCTGAAAATTACATACATCTCTCACACAAAAGGACACTATGGATAGATGAGCCTGAATAAAAATTCAGAAAGAAAGCATGCAGGAGGACTCAGAAAGGACAAAAAATTCCAAAAGCACAAAAGTGCAAAATGGCATGGGAATGAGGAACAAACGAATATTTCTGTTTACCATATGTTACA